>PVIC010036913.1:0-18332 GCA_004025085.1 Thryonomys swinderianus
GACCTGAGTTCGATCCCCGGTTACCACATATAATGCTGGGCGTGGTGGCTCACGCCTGTAATCCCAGCACTCGGGAGGCAGAGACAGGAGGATTGCTGAGTTCGCGGCGGCTTGCCTGGGCACCATAGTGAGCTCAGGGCCAGCCTGAACTACAAAGCGAGACCCTGTCTCCAAAAAGCAAAAAAAAAAAAAAAAATTTTTCTACAAAAATAGAACTCTTCTAAAATATTGGGCAAGGGTCCCTTAGAGCTTTATATTTTTACTCCATACACAACATAGATCCAGTTTGTGAAAATATTTGAAAACAATAATCTCTGTTTTCATTATTAGTTTTAAAGTCTCAATATTTCTTTAGCATTTATTATCAGAGAATTTGTCTTTCATTACTAAATGGGAGTTTTTCTGGGAAAAGTGATTTTGATTGGGAGTTTTGTTATCCAGCTCTTTAAATATGTCATCTTATCTGGCCTGCAAGCTATTTTTTCTTTTAGCTGAACATATATTGACAATTGTTTAATATTCCTTTATTTTTTTAGTTTTGATCACTTGTAGAACTCCTCCTTACCAATTTGGCTGTTTATCAAGCTGATCATTGTAAAAAATATATATATGAACCATCTATTCTCCATGAAGAATGTAATCATTATGCCCTTCAAAACTGTACAAATGAAAACTAAAAATCAAAAAGCATCAAATACAGACTGAATCATATGCCAATAATAGACAACCCAAATGGAAAGTTGGTAAAAAACTGAGCAGACCTCTCTCAGAGAAATCAAATGGTCAAGTGGTGTATGAAAAATGTTCACAATCAAAAATCATTAGGAAGTGCCGGGTGTGGTGGCTCACGCCTGTAATCCCAGCACTCGGGTGGCAGACAGGAGGATTGCTGAGTTCGAGGCTTGCCTGGGCTACATAGTGAGCTCAAAGCCAGCCTGAACTACAAAGTGAGACCCTGTCTCAAAAAAAAAAAAAATCATTAGGAAGCATAACTTCGACCTCACTGAGATGCCACATCGCACCTGGTGGTGGCAGTTGAGAAGAGGCGCAAAAGCCGTCTGGGCTGAGAGAGACGTGGCGAAAGGGGGATCTCAAACACTGTGGGTGGGAACGTTGATGCCTGCTGCTGTGGGGGATGGGAGGGGGCAGATTCCTGAGAAGTTCAAAGCAGAGCTGTCACGGAGACCACCAAACCCGCTCATCTGAGTATTTCTCCAAGGGAAATTGAATCCGTGGGAATCTAGAGGAAATTAAATGAGTTAACAACACCGCCATGGTCCTGCTAGGCTTGTTCACAACACCTCGGGTGTGGAGGCGGAATTAAGTGCCCATCAGTGGATGAATGGTAAAGAAAAGGCTATACGAAGGTACCGCTGGAAAACGTCTCCATCTTCCGAAGTGAAGACCTGTTGCTGTGAACAAGGGAACGAGCCGGGAAGGTTTTATGTTAAGAGAAATAACCTGGACATGGCTGGACAAATACTACTATATATCCTGTGTTTATAAATCTACATATGTGATTCCTATGTATATATATGTATTTTTAAGCCAACATGCTGATGAAAACACACCCAAATAGATGCATATTTATGTGTTAATCAAAATTGAGGAAGACGCACAGGCCTCTGTGAGGTTTTCTTGTCTTTCAGACACCAAAGTTTTCTCATCGCACCTCCAGGACTGTCCTCCTGCAGCTGTTGGGAAAAGCTCCCAAGTACCTTGGTGACACCTACGAAACCTCCAAGTGCTCCTGGGAGCTGGGAGCTGGGACCTGGAAAGAGCTGTCTCTTCTGCTGTTTCTTACAGTCACCAGCACCAGCTGGACAAGCCTGTTGGGAAAATGACAGGTGAAGTGATAATTGTGTTTCAGAGGGAGTTGAGATCACACAGAGACCACCCCATATCTTGGGGTCTGCCTGGCTCCCTCCCACACCAGCAGGAGGCTTCTGACTACCACCTGGGCCTCCAGCAAGCTTCTGACTACCACCTGGGCCTCCAGCAGCTCAAGAAGCAGGTCGCCCGGCTGCTGGGTGAGTCCTTTCTGATCCGGTCTGTGCAGTGGAGGCTGTGAGAGGAGGAGCTGTTGCGGAGGCCATGTTTGGCTGAGCCACTGTGTCTGAAAAGCAGGTCATGTAAGGGACAGAGACACCGGGCAGAAGGGTGATTCCTGGGGCACAGTGTCAGAGACCCCGGCAGCCCTGAACTCGTACGTGTTTTCACACAAGCAGCACGAAAGGCAGGTGTGACAACTGCTCTGAGCAGTAGTGACAGGTCCCTGGTAAGTCCATCATCTGCAATCAGGGGACCCCTTGGTGCTAAGAGCACTGGTGGAAACCATGGAGAAACTGATCCCCACACTTCTGCTTCAGTAAAAGTTCTTGTTTGTGAGCAGAGGTGTGCTCAGGAAAACTGAACAGGTATTTACTGCATGAACAATGTAAAGAAATGAGAATTTCTGTCTTACAGTGATGATTTTTCTCTCCTTGGGGCTGAGTTGAACAATGGAGATGATTTCTAGATCACTCTGAAAATATTTGTCACCTACTGACTATGTTGGACAATTTTCCTCTTGTCATTCAGGAAGGTGGGTTCCAGAAAGTTTAACTGATCAGTTCAGTGATTTAAACTTCAGAGACGTTAAGGAGGTCAAGTTGTTTCTGATTCAAATGTGTCTCATCACAATTTCCAGAGTTAAAATCTTTAGAGTCAGTTTGTGACCTGTGTCACCATGAGCCATTTCCACGCATGTGGTGCAGACTCAAAATTCCCTTTTTAGCTGGGCGTGGTGGCTCACACCTGTAATCCCAGCACTTGGGAGTTAGAGACAGGAGGATTGCTGAGTTTGAGGCTTGCCTGGGCTCCACAGTGAACTCAGGGTTAGCCTGAACTACATACAAAGTGAGACCCTGTCTCAAAAAAAAAATTTCCCTTTTTAATGCTTAACCTACCTGAGCATCATCCCAGATGGCATTTCACTCCTTTACTTTTCTAAAATAAGGAAAAATGCTATCTAATGAGTTGATTCAGTGTCTGACTTAAATTTCATCTAGATGCCTTAGAAGAAAATCAATGTTCTATAGAACTTCTGTGTTCAATGTTATTGGCAAAAATTGCTGCCATCCTTGTTTATTAAACTCAATTTGGTTATAAGAAATTACTTAGGCCACTATTAATTTTAAAGACTTCTGAATATTCCCTTAAGAGTGATTCTGTTGTATAAATAAAACATTAATACCGAACAGGGATTGTCAGAGTGAAGCATTCTTACAAGAATATTTCAAATATGACAAGTTATATGCATGGATCCTAAAATCACCTCTGCTCCGACTGTGATAATACATCCTAGAAATAAGCACATCATGCCTGAAGCCCAGCTCGCAGGTCCACATGTTTTGTGGACATGTAGATGAATCCCATAACCTCTCTTTATTCCACATGCTTTTTCCTTAATGGAGACATGATTAGGTCCTATCACATCGTGTGGTGAACCCGGAGTGTGTTAGAGATGATAAGCCGTACAACGCAGGCATCCATACTGAAGTGCTGTGTAATGAAAAAGAACAGTTAAGATTTTAAAATTCCTGGGCCAGAGATTTAGGTCAGTGGTTCCAGCATCTGCCTTGTAAACACAAGGTCCCAAGTTTGATCCCCAGTAACCATATACATCAATACCAGCCATGGTGACTCACACCCACTGACAATCAGTACCACACACCACAGTGCTGGGCTTGGTGGTTCAAGCCTGTAATCCGAGCACTTGGGAGGCAGAGGCAGGAGGATTGTTGAGTCCGAGGCTTGCCTGGGCTACATAGTGAGCTCAGAGCCAGCCTAAACTACAAAGTGAGACCCTGTCTAAAAAAAAAAAAAGATTTTAAAATCCTAAAAACAAAACATATAGCTGAAATTTAATTTTAAGGAATATAAATGCACAGTAATGAATTCATTTTAATGAAACCTTTCTCCCACAATTCATCTTTCTGTATAGATCCCTATATTTCAGAACATCTATATGAATCCTGACCAATTAAGGAATGGCATCTAGTGATATGAAATTTGCAGTACTCTTTCTCTTCCAGGTGGTCTTTGGAACCGCAGGGAACTTAGCTCTCTTGTGTCACTACTGCATTCTTTCCCTCCGTGGATGCAGGTCCAGGGCCACAGATGTGATCCTCAGGCACCTGACTATGGCCAATACCATGGTCATTGTCTGCAGATCATTCCCAGAGACGATAGCCGCATTTGGGGTGCAAGACTTCCTCAGTGATATTGGATGCAAACTAATGTTCTACGGTCTAACTCTGGGCAGAAGTATGTCCTTCAGCACCACCTGCCTTCTGAGTGTCTTCCAGGCCATCAGCATCAGCCCCATGAGTTCCAGGTGGCCAGAGCTGAAAGCAAAAGCCCTAAAGTCCATTGTCCCTTGTACCGTCATTTGCTGGGTTCTACATATGCTGACAAACATTAGAGTTCCTCTGCTCATGACCAACAAAAGGAGCTACAGAAACAACACAAACATGATAGACTTTCAGTACTGTTCAGCTAGAGCTCCTGGCAAAGACCAAAACAACATTTTTATGGCCCTCTCTTTATCACATGACATTTTGAGTTTGAAACTTATGATCTGGAGCAGCAGCTCCATGGTTTTGATCCTGTACAGGCACCAGCAGCGGACACGGCACATCCACACATACAGCACCACAAGGAGACCTTCACCCGAGGCCAGAGCTTCTCAGAGCATCCTCACCCTGGTCTGCACCTTTGTATGTTTCTATATCCTGACTTCCTTCACGTATGTTTGGTTATCCCTTTATGACAAACAGACTTGGTGGCTGATTAAAGCTTGCATCTTTTCCACTGGTTGTTTCCCTACCATCAGCCCCTTCATCCTCATGAGGCGAGAGCATGGTGTATGCAGGTCTGTGTGCAAGGTGTGAGCTCACTGCTACTCCATCAGTCATGTCAGTTTCCTTTTCCCATCCTCAGTGTTGCCTGCACTCACACACAGGTCCCGGAGCACAACCCTGGGCCAGCTTTGCCATAGAGGTCAGTGTAAGGGTGACAGCTAGAGGTATTAGTCAGTTGACGGCCACATTAAGGAAACAGTTTTTAGTATTTGTGGTTAATATGACTTTATTTTACAGATGAAGGTTTCACTTCCTTAGCCAATGATTTTCCTAATTTTTTGCTCCGTTATTATTTGCTTCTTTGTCTCTTTCTGTCTCTCTGCCTTTTATTTCTTTTTCACCATTCTTGCTTTCTGTATAGTGTTTCTCTTTACCAGCCTCAATTAATTTAAAATTTTAATTTACTTTATCCATTTATGTTTCATTATAATCATGAATAGTATTAATGTATATAACATGTCTTTATGTGTATATTTAAAATATTGTTAATTACAGTATATCTAAATGACTTCTAACTTTTAATATTCTACTACTTCCTTGTCTTACAGTTCTGGGTTTCTGTTATTTAATATTAAATGTCAGATTCAGGTTTCTACTTTATACTTGAAGTACAATTGCATGACTAGGTACTTAAACAACTGATTTTAAAGCTCATTATTGTTTATGACAGTTCTCCATAACTGTTACCTTTTAGAAGATCTTGATTTGCCATAAAAGTTTTTCCTGTGGTGTTGGGATATCACTCAGTGGAAGACCCCTTGCTTGGCACATGCAAGGACTTGGCTCCAGTCATCTTTACTGCAAAATAAAATGCAATCAGAGAGAAATATAAGATCTCAGGAACATGACCGCTAACTCTTAAGGTACTTCCCCATGGCAGGACTGGCATTCAAAAGTCTGAACATTTTTTGTTCCAATGGAAAAGGGTGGATAGGGACTAATAAAGAAGAAAAATAAAAAAATTGATGGTAATAAAAAGGAAATAAAGCTATGTACATAGGGCTGGGGGATTGTAGGGAGGGCAGAGGAATGGGGAAAAATGAGAATCAAGATGTGTCATGTACTGGTACAAACCCACAGTGTTGAATGTGATCATAATATATATATAAAATGTACCAATAAAATCATTTTTTTCAAAAAAAAAACTGTAACAGAACTGAGAGAGATTCATGATTGTTAATGATACAAGTCTGAACATTTTATTGTGTGTAACTGGATGTCCTTGGAAATGAGTGCCCATGTGACACCATCTTAGAAACCAGCACCATTCAAATTGGAAACTGTATAATTTTGCCAAATGGAGTAGACAAGAAGCTCAATTTCTTCCTGTGTACAGAAGAGAAAAACAAGCAATAAATCTTTATTTGGACAACATACTGTTCCCTAAAGTGTGTGTTTTCTCTGATTTCACATTTCCAGTCAACCAAAACTTCACAGTACTGTGATGTGCATGAGCCAGGTTGATGCTATGCCGGACCCTCCCTCAGCGTGATTTCTCTGCAACACCCATGTCTGCTTCCTCCTACTGCCCTTCGCACAAAGAACTCATTTAAGTTACAGATCTCCACACAGAAGACACTTCTCCACACCCAAATCAATGCCGTGACCCTCCAGATCACTTCCAACAAACCCTTCTTGTCCCCCAGGTGCACGGTTTTTGTTCGCTTTTCTTCCCATTGTGGTAACAGCAAATAAGATCTACCATCATGGCACACGTGTCCCTGTGCATTGTGGTGTTTCCAATACACACCTTATAATAGTCTTCAGCATCAGGCTGGGCATCTTTCTCCTCTTCAATTGGGACTCATGTTTTCTCTCCCTCTCTGCCTCCTGGACACTGTCACTCTCTCCTCTTCTGTACATGTGTCATGTACCGGTACAAATTTTCCATGTTGACTGTGATCATAATGTATGTATAAAATGCACCCAAACAATCAATTAAAAATACTTTTGTGGGCCGCAGGGTTAGCTCAGTGGTTCTGGCACCTGCCTCACAAGCACAAGGACCTGAGTTCGATCCCCGGTAACCACATATAATGCTGGGTGTGGAGACATGCCCACCAACAATCAACGCCGCATACCACAATGCCGGACTTGGTGGCTCACGCCTGTAATCCCAGCACTCGGGAGGCAGAGACAGGAGGATTGCTGAGTTCACGGTGGCTTGCCTGGGCACCATAGTGAGTTCAGGGCCAGCCTGAACTACAACGCGAGACCCTGTCTCAAAAAGCAAAAAAAAAAAAAAAAACTTTTGAAACAGTCAGGCATGTTGGGTGCTGTATTCCCAGTTACCCAAGAGACTAAGCAGGGAGATCAAAATTTCAAGGCCAGCCTGGGTAGTGTAGGTGGATCTCACTGTAAAGTAACAACAACAACAAAAACAATACTTAAAGACACAGGTACAGTTATTTTAGTAGACATCACCACTTAGTCTGGATGCTTTCCCAAAGCCCCATGCATTCATAAGTAGGAATTTTTGGAGGTAGCTGGGTCTAGAGTGTGTGATGCTCAGGTTATTTGTGATGCTGGTATTAAGGGATGGAATTACTAAATTAATCTACTGATTGGTCTGGCGTGGTTCTGGGTGTACATAATGGAAAGGCCCATTGGTGTGATACCTGCCTTAAGGGCATGTAGCGTAAATCAAATAAAATGAACAGAAAGACAATTGCTGTCATGGCTTGCTGCTGGTGGTGCTTCCTTGCTGCTCTTCTGCCCTGCTGCCTTCTGTCCAGCATGAATTGCTCCTTCTCTGAGATGCCCTCTGCCATGCTACCCTATCAGTGCTAGCCAACTGTGAAGCAAAACCTCTTTACGAGTTAACTTGGATATCAATTATTTTACCTCAGCAATGAGAAAAGCTACTGAGATAACCATGAACACAATAAACCTGATACTATTTCCATGAATTCCTAGGGTGACAAAAACTTGGTCATTTTCAGCTCCCAGATGGCTCCTCATCACCCTTCCATGGCCTCTCCTTGGGGGCGATCTCTATGCAGACCTCTCTGAGCAGACACAATTTCTGCATCATCTCTTTACTCAGATATCAGACACCAGGAAGACTTTTGTATATGGCTTTTCATTCCTGTATGTTGTTTTGGATGTATCTGTCCCTGTTCATGTTGTTTTGTGTCTTTTCTAGTATGGAAATTTTCCCCATGGTTTTGTTATTCTTCAATTTTTATAGGACCAAATTATTCTGTGAGTCTGTCAGAGAGCTGGTCATTCTCATGTTCATGCACACACGTTTTCCAATGACACTGTGGGTGGTGACTAAGAAATGTGTTGGTGACACAAACAGTTCCTGCTGCACATGCTCACCCTGGTGCAGTCTTTGCATCTCCTCAGCATCAGGCAGTGCTACCAAATAATTCTATAAAATATTATCATACTTTTCATACTTACAAGAACCTGTGAGTTTCCCAGTGTATGTACATCTTTTAAGACCTTATATCTTATGTTCCTTCTTCTTGATGCTCTAGGAATAAATGAAGATGTGTTTGCATTTCTCTGATGCGGAAGGAATGTGAACATTTTTTCATATTTTTCTTCACCTTATAACGTCTGCTAGGAAGAGTGTATCTAACTTTCCCACTCCTGCTATGGTTACACTTGATTATTCTTACTAGGTTTAGGAGTCTGTTCCATGTCCCAGTCACCATGGTCTGTAGGATTCCTCTGGAGAGAACAACGAAAGAGTGAAACACATGATGGAGCCAAGGATCAGATCTGTGGACCTGGACCTGGGTCCACTGAAGTGAAGGCATGAGACAGAGACATCCCTGGCATCCCCGTGATGACCTGTTAAGGAAGCGTGTGGCAGAGCACAGTGTGGAGCCTGCTCTGTCATGTGCCCTGATCGCTACTCCCATTCCTGAATAGCAGAAGCACAAAAACATGAGCCGGGTGTGGTTCTTTTGTTTAGAACCCAATTGAAAATTCTCCTCCTACCCTTCTGTTTTCCTAAAATGCATTTTCTTTTGTCCAGACATCTTCCAAATGTCCAGCTATGCTTGTAGAGCACATTTAACATATGGGCCAGGATCACCAGTCTGTTACATGTTGATGACAAACTTCGCTACCACATAAATATGTGTCAGTCATTATTTTTCTTCTTTTCCACTCCGGGAAAATTTCCCTACAGCAACATTTGTGGCACACCAAAATATTAGTGGAGTCTCACTTTGAGCCAGAATAGCCTACTTGTAATGATATTGGTCCTACCATTGTGTTATATTATTTTTAATCCTTCAAAATAAAAGTGCATGCGTGGTGTATCCATCACATTTATGCTTTTCTTTAAGTATTTTCCACGGTGATCTAAAGCTATTCCTCTAACCATTATAGTTTTAACAACACTAAAGTTTTAAAAGTATAATAAATGAATGTTCATTCAGTAATTTATCATACCTTAGTTGGCTTTAGGGATTGTTCCTAAATACTAGGAAAGGAATAGAAGCACAAAGAATTTCTTGCCAAGTCAACTGACTAAATTACAGGAAAACATTGCTGTCTGTCCTTCTGTTTAAAGATGATAGAGTGGTACCTGAGGTGATGAATTTAATTCTTTCCAAAGTTTTGGTCAATAGCTGAATTGGATGAGAAATAATCAAATTAAATGTTGGCATTATGGGAAAATTTGAATCAATTCTCATGCAAGCTGGTTTGTGACCAGAAACACTCTATTAAACACCAATAAAAATTTAAAAAAGGAAACCAAATTAATCCTCTTAATAAAGTAAACAGTTACATGCTCTGTATTCTGGACATAAATGAAAGCACTCTGTGTGTGATGGGATTGAGACTAAAAACTCAGCAGAAGGAGGGAACCTGGCAGAGATGCGGTATGACCATGAGCAGGGAAAACATGAGCTGGACGTGGCGGTGCTGGTCATGACTCACATTCAGGGCTGGGAAATGCAATGTGAGTACATCCTGGGCAGCTTAGTGAGCCAGGGGCAACTTCTTTCAAAATACAGGAACTCAAACTGGCCTGTGAATGCAGCTTGCTGGGCAGGCTCCAGGCTATTGTCCCAGGGCTGCTAAACCAAACAAAATGAAAGGGCCAAAGAATTTACAGTGATGAAAAATTGAAATGGGCATGGAAATTGGAAAAGAGGTCACGAGACTGTCACTGTTTGCTTGTGTTCATTGTAGCAGTATGCACGATCCCCAAGACATGCTAATGACTCAAGTGTCTGTCACTCACTCTATGCATAGAGAACATGTGACAAGCCCACAGCTCAGGTGCTGCAAAACACCAGCCCACCCTAAGACTGACATCGTCATACAGAGCCACATAGGGGACCTGGGCTCATTGGGCTAGGACCCCCAGGGGAGGCACAGAAACACCTGGCTTCCTCCCCACCTGGAGGCTCAGACAGCTAGTGTCACGGAAGGTGGGACTAGAACGCTGTGAGCAGAAACTCAGAAGCAGTTCAGAGGACAGGGGGCCAGGGGAGTCTCCTTGGAGGTGACTCCTGGGAACCTGTCTACAAGGAAATCAGCACCTGGGAGAAAGAGTGAGGACTCCTGCTGGATCCCAGGCTCGCACAGGGCCTGTCTCTGAAGGGAAAGCAATAATTGCGTTCCATGGGGAGTGAGGTCACAGAACCGCAGAGCTTGATCCCACAGGCCGCTTGTCCCGCACACCTGTGCTCACTGCCCGGATCTGCACACGGAGTCACCGTCTGTGCTCCAGGGAGGAGGCAGGTGAGTACTTTCTGCTTCTGTGCAGAGGCGCCTTGGCCAGGGAAGGGTCTAGGGGAGCCGCGCTGAGAGCTCAGGTAAGAAAAGGGATTCTTCTAGGGGAAGCAAAGCCAGGAGGAAGCCACACGGGAAGCAGGAACAGATCCTGACACGTGAGGGAGCTGAGCTTGAAGAGAGCAAAGGTTCAGACCTCAGGTCGGTCTCCATGGCTGCGATTCTATCTGTGTGACTCCCCAACTGGTGGTGAATTGGGTGCTTATTTCAAGAGATAAACACATGAGATTGGAGAGTGCTGAGGGCCGGCAGAGTCCACCTAAAACCCCTGTGCTCCGTGTCCTCTGTTGTAGGAAGCGCAGATCAGCTAGTCAAGGTGCCTAGAAGGGACTCGCTAAATCTGCTACACTCTGGACAAAGACGAGATCAGACCTGCAGGCCCCAGCCTGGCCCCTGTGGAAGCCATACCTGACCAGAGCAGCGGGGTGGAATGCTAAACTGGTCCTGACTTTGCATGGTTGAAGCAACCACCAGAGATGGAGATGTCTCCATGCAAACACGGAGACTTCACAATCCCTGTGAAACTCTTGTCTTGCAGACCAGAGAAGCTGTGTCTCAGGTAAAGGAAGTCTCCAGCAAGTTCAAGTGTGTGTGCTGATATTTTATCTGCTTTAAAAATACTCAGGTAACAATGCCATTCCTATTCAGGGTGGAGGGTTATGGGGTGGATAGGGGAACGGGAAAAAATGAGAATTAAACTGTGTCATATAGTGGTACAAATTCCCAATGTTGAATGTGATCACGATGTGTATATACAATGTACCTTAAAGATAAAAATTTTTAAAAACCAATGCATTACTAAGTTCTCTAAGATTTCAGTATATACAATGCCTTTGATAGTAAATATTGTATAACTTTTATTTTAACATTTTTAACCAATCAGCTTTGATTGATTCTATTATGATAAAAAAAAATAGAGACATATACAATCTCAGATTCAATAATAAGTATATCAGTACATGACTGGTAATTTTAAAACTTTAATTTTCTTTATACAACCTTGCCATGTATTACGTTTTCTTATCCTACTTTTGTGGACTAACATAATAATACTTTGCAATTTCTATGATACTTTGTACAGGATTTACTCCGGATCTTACCTTGTCCAAGCCATAAATTACACCAGGCAGTGGACACAAAGTGTAATATGAAGTTACTGAGCATTTTAAACTCCACCCAGGAAATGGGGGTTTAACATTAGTGTTTTTACCTTCATCTAATAGCTTCTCATGATGATTTGTGTTTCTTTTTAAGGTCACTTGCACAATTAGAAGATTGTGGTTCAGCGAGATGTCAGCAGCTCAGCACTACTTGGCTCTGTAGCTTTAAGTTCAAGGGACAGACCCTTGGGAACCTCCGTGAGTTCCCGCGTGACGTCCCAGTGTCAGCTTTCCCAGCCCAGGTCCACACGACCCTAAGATCGAGGGGGACAGGTCATGCTCCTCTGTTTGTGCTGAAACGAAAGGAATCACACAGTGTCCTCTCCTCAGCAATCGGGTCTTTCACCCGTATGTCATCCCCGAGCTGAGCTGTTTCCTTGCATGTCTCCTGGATCCTTCATGGGAATCCTGTCACTGTGCTGTGTGATGAGCCAAAAGAGGTTGAGAATGTGACTCTCAAAGCCCCCGTGTGTTCATTTTAGAGTATTACAAGTAGCATTATCATCCCTGAACATGACCTAGGACGTCTTGTTTTAAACACCCGTGCAAATTCCTGTTGGTCTATATGCAGGAGTAAAATTGTTGGTAGATATGTTAAGACCTCTCCAGCATTGGTACGCACTAGCCATTTCCTGAAATCTTTGTACTAATGTACAAAACTACCACAGGGTACAAGGGTCCTGATATATCAACATGATTCTGAAAGGCTGGTATTTCCTACTCTGATCATTTTACTTGCTCGGCTTTAATGCAAAGTTAAAAAGTAATGGTACTATTTTGTTCTTCCTGTTACTTCTTGTTACTGTGCGGCTGATCATAAATCATTGGATACCTATTCTCACAAAGGCCTGTTTGGTTTAATTTGCACATATCTTTCTATTGACTGTCTGTAGGTTTATGAATCCTTTGTAATCATGTATAGATCTTGGAAATGAGTTCTTGTGTCTTTGGATGCAGAGAAACTGGAAAGTTAATATTAACTATTTTGCTATGTCTCATACTTATTGTGGTTCATTAATTTTCATATTTCATTTAAACACAATAATATTTTGATGCACTAGGACCATGGACTTTTTCCTGAATATTTTGATCAGCATTCTATTTAAAATGAACTTGTGTGTTGTAAACTGTGTTTGGGGAAATTCTTCTCCTGTTCACAAATTCAAAATACTTCCACAAATGCATTAGCGTCTGCTTTGTGGACTTATGTGTTTCATATATGGGGCTCCATTTTTTAAATGAATTCTTTATTAGTACAATTTATATACAGCTCGTGATCACACTCAACAATGGGGAATTTGTACCAGTAAATGACACAAGTTAAGCCTTATTTTTACCCATATCCTGACACACCCACAACCCCCATCCCCTATATACATGTGCTTTCTTTTTCTTTTCAAAGCATATTTATTCTTTCCCCTTATTACTTTCCCTTACCACTTTCCCTTTGAATACTTCCTATTAAACAAAATCTATTCCCACATTCTAGAACTCATTTACATTAACAGGTTGTCATACCAGAGAAAAGATACGGTATTTACATACCTGTGATCTATATATTTCACTTATGTGCATGTCCACAAGGTATGTCCATTTGCACATAAAACTCAAACTTGTTCGTATATGGGGATCTAGTAATCTGGACCCAAAAATGTTTTCTAACAATTATAGGAATGGAACATGTGAAGATGTGTTTCTTCTCAGTATTTCATGAACAACACAATATAACTGCTGCTTAAATATTATTTACATTGTCTTAGGTATGACAGGTAATGTTGAGGCCATTTAAAGAATAGGGCAGGATGTGCACCAGGGATTCAGAAATATGTTCCATCTGCGTGTGAACCCGAGGTCGAAATCATCCTGACACCGAGCACAGCTCTCTGCTCTCTTTTCACTGACGTGCTCCTGCCATTGCTTCACCCAGGCTGACTCCAGCTCGCCCTGGGCGTGGACTCTGTCTTTCTCTCCACCTGTGCCCGACTCTGTTGGCTCCAATAATCCCAGAGCAACACACACCCCACTGGAGAGTTGACTCTTCCAGATCACCAAAGGCTGATGATCCCTGCATCCTCATAGCACCATGGAGTTCAGGCACTTGGCGATTGGAATGACTTTTCTGTGTCAGACTGTCACTGGACTCTTGGCTAATGGGGCCCTTCTTTTCCATTATCTCTCTCTCTGCGGCACCGGGTACAAGTTGAGGCCCACAGACCTAATAGCTGAGCACTTGACTCTAGCGAACTCACTGGTCATGCTGTCTAAGGGAGTCCCACAGACAGCGCAAGCCTTTGGGGTAAAATACTTCTCTCAAGGTTTTAGATGTACACTTGTATTATTTGTGTACCGAGTGGTCAGAGGTGTGTCAGTTGGTACCACCTGCCTCCTGAGCGTCTTCCAGACTGTTAAGATCAGCCCCAGGGACTCCTGGTGGCAGCAGCTCAAAACCAAACTTCCCAAGTACACTGGCCTCTGTATTTTCCTCAGTTGGATCCTCCATATGTTGGTAAATAGTATTTTCCCAGTTTATAGCATAAGCAAATGTGGGAGCAAAAATATCACAAAGATAAAAGAGTTTGGGTACTGTTCTGCTATATGTCGAGACAAAATCACAGAAGCTTTGTACACATCGCTGGTGTTACTCCCTGAGGTTTCGTGTTCTGGGCTCATGCTCTGGTCCAGTGGCTCCATGATCCTCATCCTGCACAGGCACAAGCAGCAGGTCCAGCACATCCGCAGGACAAATGGATCCCACAGGTCACCCCCCGAGTCCAGGGCCACCCAAAGCATCCTCGTCCTCGTGTGCTCCTTTGTGTCTTTTTATACCCTCTCCTCATTCTTTTATGCTTGTTTGGGGAATTTCAGGATTTCTAGCTGGTGGCTACTGAACACCTCTGACCTGATTTCCACCTGCTTCCCCACTGTCAGCCCTTTTGTTTTGATGAGCTGCAACTCCACAGCAGCCAGACTCAGGATCAAACTCTCACATTTTCTCAGAAGCATGTTAGGTCCATGGTGTTGCACAAAGGTCAGTGGTGTCGTAGCAGCTGATCAATAATTGCTTTATGATCAATGATCTCTGACCAAAAAAGTGTTTTCTGACCAAATGTAAACACTGCAGCACCTTAAAAATCAAAGAGTCAGGCCACATATTTAGCTCAATGTTTCCTGTGCCTGCGTGGCAAGCGCGAGGTCCTGAATTCAATCTCCGGTAACCAAAAAGAACAATGCCGGGTGTGGTGACTCACATTAATCAGCAGTGCCTCATACCACATTACTAGGTGTGGTGGCTCATGCCTGTTTTAAATACTTGGGAGGCAGAGGCAGAAGGATTGCTGACTTTGAGGCTATTTGGGGCTACTCAGGGGCAGCCTGAACTACAAAGGGAGACCCTGTCTCAAAACAAGAGAAAAATCAAAGACTCTGCCAGATTTTTGTCATCCTGCACTGGAAAAATGCTACTTATGTGTGGGCTTTTCTCTCCCAGTGTTTATGTCAGTCTAAAGTTTTTTTAAGTTAAATTTGGGCTCTAGATTTGTTAATAAAATCAAGGCAGCCTTGAGACATGTGACACGTGACTAGTCTTATCATTACTTTGAAAGACAAGTCAAGTATGTGCTTAAAAATAGGTTCCTAGGGGCCGGAGGGTTAGCTCAGTGGTTCCGGCGCCTGCCTTGCAAGCGCAAGGACCTGAGTTCGATCCCCGGTAACCACATATAATGCTGGGCATGGTGGCTCACGCCTGTAATCCCAGCACTCGGGAGGCAGAGACAGGAGGGTTGCTGAGTTCGCGGCGGCTTGCCTGGGCACCATAGTGAGCTCAGGGCCGGCCTGAACTACAAAGCGAGACCCTGTCTCCAAAAAAGCAAAAAAAAAAAAAAAAAAAAAAAGAAAAGAAAATAGGTTCCTATAGCTGTTGATTCCCTGCCAAAAGTAACGCCCAGCTAGCTCATCAGTAGAACTTCCTGAACCTGTAAGAAATGTATCCAACAAAATCTGCTGAACCTGCTCCATCAAACCTGTAACCAATGAAAGTACCAACGCCAATGGATCCTTGCCCTGTATGAACACCCACTGTCAACTCTGCAACCACCCTGCTCACTTTTAGAACAGTGCCAGTACTTAGGGACTTATTTCTGGGACTGATTCATGACCAGTAATAAACCTTTCTTGTTTTACTCAAGTCTCCTGTCTCCTATTGATCACTTTGATTGATCAGATTGGATTGTTGCAGCAGTACAGATTCTCTGAAAAGGCAGATGGAGAAACTGAGGGAGCCTCCAGATGCAGCCAATAGTAGTGCATTTATATAGTATGTATGAGGCACTGTGTTTGATTTTCATCACAGCAGAAAAATGGATACAACAAAAATAATTTCACAATTTAAAAAAGAGAAATTTAAGCACCAAGCCATATCAGCCTGCAAGGTTGGCCCTGTGCATTTGAAGCGTTTCTCAGGCTGGGTCACTGTGCAACTCACAGGTCAGTGTGGCCGACGGAGCTGACCTTCTGCAGAGCAGCCTGCTGAAAACTGTCCACAGATGTTTCTGAACGGAATTAGAGTAGGCCTGGTAACAAGCACTGGATCATAGTAATGATGGCTGACCCAGTGGTGCACACGTGGGGACACGTGACAGAAGACAAAACACTGCACCAATGTATGGCACACATGCCCAGGAGGCCCCTCTTGGTGTGTCAGGACCTCTGTGCCCTGCGGGGAGGGTCTGCAGACTCAGTGCTCTAAAGAAACCCCTTTGCATGGGTGTTTGTGTAGATCAAGCATGGGAAGACAGAGAAGGTTCACCTAAGGGTCCAGAAGGCAGCTTTGGTCATTTTCCAAGGAAATAAATTGTCTCCATCCTTGGCACTTTGGACCAGGTCTAGCAACAATTTCCATACACACTGGAGTATCCTGTACTTGTGCTTTTTATAAGTGACACAAATTGGCTGCCTGAGCAGGGTCCATTGGCCCCATCCCACCCCCACTTGGGTCCTGGCACTACAAGAGATGCATGCGATGCAATCCACAAGCCTGCAGTATGGGAGTCAAAGGTCCTTTGCCTCTGACCCAGGAGTAGCCAGTGCTCTGCCCATGCTGTGAAAAGCTGCTCCAGGTGAACCTGTGGGATTGTGCAATGTATCCCTACGGAGGTGGAGGTAAGAGAGAGATGGGGATAAGCGTAGTGACATTCAAGTGAACCTGTTCTCTTAAGAAGTCAGACGCTACAGGAAGCCTCACCCAACTGTCCAAGGACAGACAGACACAAGGCTGCTCAGAGGAAGACCTGCATGTACAGAAACAACCCAAACTGCAACACAGTCAGGGAAGTGTCACATGGGGAGGAGAGAGGACAAGGGGCAGCACCGTACAGGGCAGCAGGAAGGGCCAGGATCCTGGACCAACAGAGAGGCCCAAGCGCTCTGTGTCTCAGCCTCACTCATCTGCAAGAACGTTCCTATGTCCTGCTGAAGGTGTTCTGTGAAAGCGAGTTCCCGTGCAGACACAGTGAAGTGTGGCTCACTTCTAGATCCGGCCTGCATGAGGCAGGGTTGGATTTTATGATGAAGCCTGAGTCATAGGCAGACTGTGTGCAGCTGTGCATGTGTGCGGGGCCAGATCCACTCCCAGCTCTGGGCGACCCCAGCACAAACTTTCCAACATCCTCAGCTTAAGCTCATTGATGTGGACCAAATAAATGTTCCTTCTTATGCCACCTCAAGTTCGTTTGTTGAGTCATCTTAGGCATGGACACGGTCTATGTTGTTTCACACTTTTACTTTCAGGCTGTGTAGGTCTTCCACAATCAAGTGCTGTAGGAAGCATAACATTTTATCTTGTGTTGTTTTATGTCTCTTGACTGAGTTGCTATCTTTTGATGGGAGAGGGAAGCCATTTAGGTCTTCCAATTCTTCATAGACAAGGAGGCAGTGTTCCTATGCTGCTTATGGTTTGCAGCTTGTTTTCATTCACTTTGTGTTCCTTTTGCCTCCATTTCTCTTTTCTAACTCTTTTTTAAAAATTGATTTTATTGGGGCCAGAGGGTTAGTTCAGTGGTTCCAGCACCTGCCTCACAGGCGCAAGGTCCTGAGTTCGATCCCCGGTAACCACATATAATGCTGGGCGTGGAGATGCATCCACCAACAATCAACACCTCATACCACAATGCTGGACGTGGTGGCTCAGCCTGTAATCCCAGCACTCAGGAGGCAGAGACAGGAGGATTGCTGAGTTCGTGGCGGCTTGCCTGGGCACCATAGTGAGCTCAGGGCCAGCCTGAACTACAAAGCGAGACCCTGTCTCAAAAAAAGCAAAAAAAAATTTTTTTTTATTTTATTGGTACATTGTATATATACATTATGATCACATTCAACATTGAGGGTTTGTACCAGTCCATGAAACATCTTGATTCTCATGTTTTCCCATTCCCCTGCCCTCTCTCCAGCTCCCTCCCCTATATGTATAAGCTTCATTTCCTTTTTTTTTTTTTTTTTTTTTTTTTTT
>PVIC010036914.1:0-18340 GCA_004025085.1 Thryonomys swinderianus
CATCAGTCACTGTTTCTAAAATTACATCAGTACAGGGTGCCATGGGTTCATACTGTGCACCAACAATCTTTAATTCCTTTAATTGTTTAAAAGAAATGGGCTTATGTTCCCTTTGTCCTGCAGTGTTAATAACTACAGGGCAAATCAATTGGAATCCTATAGTTTCACCCTGACCAGCTGCTTGCTTTAATGCCTTTTGCAAAGGTGAAAGTTGTGGTTCTTTCAAATCAGACTCAGGCACCAAAACCAGTGTGGACAGCATCTCTAAGAGTGACCGGTTAGAAGAAGAGTTCTGATTGAAAGCAACCAAAGGTGGTTTTAGGGGGTCAAAACCAGCAAGAATTGAGGGAGCTGGACTGGGTTTTAGTGGCACAGGATAAGAAGGGGGCAGCAGGATGAAAAGTGAGGAACCAAATCCTGTATCTTTTGTTCTATGCCCTCTAGTTTTTCTCCCAAATTCTGACACATTCTTTTCATATCCTCTTCTCCCCTTTTATCTTCCTGTACTAGCATTGACCAGTCTTTAGGTATTTCTATTATAGGTAGAAAAGCCAGGTAGACATATGTAGGCAGATAGACAGGGCCGGCTCTTGAAAGACTTGCAAAAAAGAGGATCCTTCTGAAGGTCAACACCATCAACGAGAAACTACAGGCCTCATTCTCCTCCCTGGGCGGAAGGTCAAGGTCTGGATCCAGCCCCTCCCTGGAAGACAGTAATTACAAAATCCCCAGATAATGGGCAGGACCTTGAACCACCTGGAGGAGTCTCCTGACAAGCAAGACCCTCTAGGGCTGGATTTCTCATTGGACCCTATTCAACCAAAGAGTTGCTGAAGTAACTATGCTTGTCATTTACCCATTGGTTAGCCACAGTTTGCCCATTTCTTTCAAATCTTATTGGAAACCCCCACTGTATTCATTGGTCAATTATAACCCATCTACCTTTTTTGAATCTTATTGGTAGCCTCCTATTTTAGACCCGCCTCACCTCATGGCTTTGCTCCATAAAAGCCCTCTAAAAAGTGAGGTAGGGGGGTTACCCACTTTCTGGGTTCCCCCTTCTGTCTCTCTTATGCAGAAGCTTTCTCTCTCAATAAAACTTTTCTATTCAAAACTCTGTCGTTGTCATTCCTAAAATTCATTCTTTGTTTTTTAGAGAACACGAACTTGCATTTTAGCTGGGGAGCTGGGTCTTGCTCTCCTGCATCAATTTTGAGGTTTGCCTGGGCTATACAGTGAGTTCAAGGCCAGCCTGCACTACAAAGCAAGACCCTGTCTCAAAAAAAAAAAAAAAAAAAGAAAAAAAGAAATCCTTCCTACCCTTAACCTCTCTTGATCCTTGAATTCACTCTTCAGTTTTAGAGAATATGAATTTGAAGTGTCAGTTATCTAGCAAGTTGGGAGTTATTTCCTTTGTATCCTTTGGAGGTCCACATTTCATACATCTTCTGTCAACACAATTACTTTTATTTGTTTGCCTTGCTTCTTAGGGGTAAACTTTGTGTCTCCAGCCTTCCCAGAAGGGAGGAAGTTATTGAGTTTTCTCTATTTCAGGGACAGAATAAGGTAACAGGGCCAATACAATGTAGTTAATGGTTTAATAAATGGAAAAATAGCTTACATGTATAGTCAAGCTATGTAGAACTTTCTTCCTTTTGGGTATACTCATCTGTGTTGTCACACTTACTAGCCTGGGGTCTAGAATACAGTTTGTGTATCAGTATGCATTTGTTAAACTGTCACTAATCTTTGGAGTCTTCCTGTTTGGGCTAGAAGACAAGAAAATTAGCTGGATGATTGTCCCATATTTTTGTCTAGCAGGGCATTCTGATGTTAGTATTCATCTCAATTTCACAGTCATTTGCTCTTTTAAAAGGTATAGAATGTTTTCTTGAGCCTGACTGCCTTCAGGGCCTTCTTGCCCTAAGTAGGTCCTTAAACATTTGTGCCACAGGGCTCTGTGCATACAGAATTGACTACCAATGCTTCAGTCTGGGGCAGAGCTCAACACCACAGATATCAGTGTAACACAGTTGCACTCAACAGCACTACAAGAGGAGGACTGATTGGATCCATTCTCTGCTTGTCCCAGAAAGGCTTGGAGTTGAATGTTTCTATTGACCTTGTGATCTCTCTCTTTCTTCTGCTTTTCCTTCCTTTCCATCTTCGTTCTTTCTTTCCTTTTGTGGTGAGGATCAAACTCAGGGCCTCATTCATGGTAGGAATGAGCTCCATCTCTGCACCACACTCATCTTTGATCTTATTGTAGGGAGAGGGGTCTGTAAGCAGGGAAAGAATACAATGAAGATCTCATTAGGCTTTATGAAGGAAATGAGAAAATCTTACTAAAAATAGCTTTTGCCTCTTCCCTGCCTGATCCTGACTGAAAGTGTTAAAACTTTATTAGAGGGACCCGGGGATTCAGCTCAGTGTTTCTGGCATCTGCCTTGCAAGCCCAAGGTCCCAAGTTTGATCCCTAGTAGGTAGGAAAGCTAGTCAGACATGTAGTAGGTAGGTAGGTTAGAGCCGGTCCTTGAAAAGCCCACATAGAGGACAGTCAAGGAGACCTTCACTAAAAGTCAACAGTATCAAAGAGAAAACAGCTCCACCCACTTAAGACAAAAGCCGCAATTAGGCCGGAGATTTAGCTCAGTGGTTCTGCCGCCTGCCTAGCAAACCCCTGGTTCAACCCGGTAATCACATACAATGATATGATATTGGGCATGGTGACTCACGCCCACCAGCAATCAGTACCACACCCCACAATGGTGGGCATGGTGGCTCATGCCTGTAATCCCAGCACTTGGGAGGCAGGAGGATTGCTGTGAGTTTGAGGCTTGCCTGGGCCACATCGTGAGCTCAGGGTCAGCCTGAACAACAGAAGGACCTTGTCTCAGAAAACAAAAAACTTTATTAGAGGAATTCCTTTAGGAGGGATTAAAAGAAAAAGTATATATAGAGAAAAAAATTCAATACAGAAAAGCACCAAGTAGCATAGATAGCAGGTGAATTTACAACAAAGGAAGGAACGCTCTCTAATGGAGAGATTGGCCAGAGAAGGAGATGACAGGCAGGGCATGGAGAAGACCAAGTGCAGGGAAGCCAGGAGCACCATCCCCCAAGGACTCCAACACAACATCAAAGAGAGAAGAGGCTGCCGCCTAATTCGAAGGAAAACCCTTAGTCTCCTGACCAATTTATAAATACCAGAGATAAGGCTCTTCTGAGGACAAAAGGGATAAAGGAGATGAAACAAGGCCCATGAAAGGAAAAGTGTGCCTGGAGCCCAACTCAAGACAGCCTGGGATATCTGTGAGGCCGTTCAAGTATTCACCCAGAAGGAAGGCCCAGTCCTCATAAAAGAAGCCTTGGTGTCCACTCTTTTTTCTGAACCTTCTCCCCTTTCTCCAGAGCAGCAGCTTGTTTCAGCTTTTCTTCTTACAAGTCAATTGTTTACTTTTTCTTTTCTTTTTCTTTTCTTTTTTTTTTTTTTTTTTTTTTAGTTTTTTGAGACAGGGTCTCACTTTGCTGTTTGGTTCTGAGTTCACAATGTAGCCCAGCCTGGCTTTAAACTCTTAGAAATCTTTCTTCCTCTGCCTCCTGAGGGCTAGGATTACAGGTGTGAGCCACCATGCCTGGCATTAAGATGTGTGGAACCAGGGATCAAGTTGAGGACCTTGTGCTTGCCAGGCAGATACAGGAGCCACTGAGCTAAATCCCAGGTCCTCGCTTACATTTCTTAAACTCCATCCTTCTCATTCATGATTAGTGCAGAAATTTTGACCCTGGTTGCTCACTTTGAGGTGACATTAGCACCTGTTAATAATTATTTTTTGTTTTGAGACAGGGTCTCACTTTGTAGTTCAGGCTGTCCCTGAGCTTACTACGTGCTGGAACCAGCCGGACAAAATGGTGGGGTCATGAAGTCAAGGGACGCGGATTAAGAAAAGAAAAGAAAAGAAAAGAAAAGAAAAGAAAAGAAAAGAAGACAGGAAAATGGGCTCAGGAGGACCTCTCAGTCAATACTGAGCAGGCCCTGAGTTTATTCTTTAGTGCTCTTTTATAGTATTTCTAGCTACAGTGCTCACGTGCAAAATTTACAATTGATAATGTAATTAGTGATTAACATATAGGTTTAGCATGATTAGAATCTAAATCTACAGGAACTCAAAATCCAAAGATAACTTTGTCTGGCAGAATGTATTCTCTCTGCTCCTAAAACTTCTCCCCAGGTGATCGGCAAGTTTCCTATCTTATGCTAAAGACTAGCCCAGGCTCTCAAGGCACAAGTCTTTGTCTCTTAGAATACTTCCCTCTTTTCTACTTTTGAGAAGTTACTTCTCTTTCTCATTTTATTTTATTTTATTTCATTTTATTTATTTATTTATTTATTTTTTTGAGACGGTCTCGCTTTGTAGTTCAGGCTGGCTCTCAGCTCACTATGTAGCCCAGGCAAGCCTTGAACTCAGCAATCCTCCTGTCTCTGCCTCCCGAGTGCTGGGAATACAGGCATGAGCCACCACGCCTGGCTCATTTTATTTTATTTAATCACTAGAACAGTATCTTTTATCATTGATGCATAGTCAGGAAATCAAGCAGAGATTGTGTCAGTAAATCAAGCAGAGATTGTATTAGAGGAAGAACAGCAAACTCCTAATAGAAGGAGCAACGAAAGGCAACTCTGGGCCAGAGGTTGATTACCATAAGACTTCTTTGATCAGGCATCCAATGCAGCTATCCAAACCTCACAGATCATCTTGGGAGCTGGGCAGCACTGTTTGGTATAGTGCAGATCTCGCAACTGCTAGTTGGTACAGCACCCAGTGCAGATCTCCAGGCCTGAAGAGTTTCCTCTATCAGGGTCTGCTTCCCACAACTACGTAGCCCAGGTAAACTTTGAGCTCAGCAACCTTCCTACCTTTGCCTCCTAAATGCTGGGATTATAGGTATGAGCCACCACACCCAGCATTTGTTAATATTTTAATACTGAGGAAAATTTAGTATAATTCAAGACTGTCATGAATCCCATTTGATGGAAGGAAGGAACCTCTAAGTGTGGCAGGAAGACAAAGAAGATTGTAAGACTCACATAACCAGAGTTACCCGATGGTATGTTACTTCGCACCCTGGGGAAACAAAGCCTTAGGAAGGTGACCTTTTACCTATCTGCACACTGCATTTGTACGATCTTGCCTGTACAACCCTTCCTGAAAGATGAAACAATCTCCCCAGAAAGTATGGGATGTATTGTAAAGATAGTTTTAAATTGTAAAACTGTATGATCTGTTAAGATGGCCAGACTTTTGTCCTTGCACTCATGGTCTGCAAAGAACAATGTGATTGACCTTTACCCCATTTCTATAACCACCAGTTTTTCCTTTATTTTTTGCAGTACCAGGAATCAAACTCAGGCCCTTGTGCATCCAAGTCTGGCATGGTACCACTTGAGCTAAATCCCCAGCCCCAGTTTTTCCTTTAAAGACACCTCACAGCTTCATTTTGGCGCTTCACTTCTCTAGGAAGTGGAGTCCACGTGCATGTATAAACTTCCACCTTTTAATTTCTGCTGTGTGTCCCGGTGTGGAATTATCTCTTGCTCTGTGGCATTACAGATGGCTAATCTGAACATTTGCTAAGTGCCTATGATTTGCATATATCCAACATTTTATGTATTTTAATATACATTTATATATTAAAAATTGATATATTTTATATATTAAATATTGCTTTTTTTTGAGACAGGGTCTTGCTTTGTAGTTCAGGCTGGCTCTGAGCTCACTATGTAACCCAGGCAAGCCTCGAACTCAGCAATCCTCCTGTCTCTGCCTCCCGGATACTAGAATTACAGGCGTGAGCCACCACACCCAGCACTGTGGTATGTGGTATTGATTGCTGGTGGGCGTGAGTCTCCACGCCCAGCATCGTATGTGGTCACTGGGGATCAAACTCAGGACCTTGCACTTGCAAGGCAGGTGCCAGAACCACTGAGCTAACCCTCCGGCCCTAAATATTGCTTTCTTATTCCAGGTACCAGGGATTTTCATACATTACATGTTTGGTTTACTTGTTCTCCAGACAACATTGTGGGGTTTGTGTGATTTTAACACCCATTTTTCTATACAAGTGAGAAGCTGAAGTTCAAAGACATGAAGTCGTTTGCCCCCTGGAGCTTGAATCTGAACCTACTTAACTCTCAAGCCCAAGCAGCAGCTAGGTGTGTTGGCGTGTGCCCGTGACCTCCATCTGCCATGCGGACACAGGAAGATTTGTAGTCTAGCTCCAGCAAAGGAAATTTACCAACTTGATAAGATCCGGTCTCAAAAAAAGGCTGTGGGGGGTGGGATGTAGCTCAGTGGCACTGTGTCTGCCTGGCAAGTACAAGGTTCTGAGTTTGATCTCTGGTACTCTAAACAGACAGACAAACAAACAGCAACAACAAACAAAAGAACTGAAGGTGAAGCTCAATTGAAGTCCCTGGGTTCAATCACCAGCACACACACACAAAATAGCCTGCCTGAGTTTCCATTCCATTACCTGGCCCGAGGGGGTTTTCTGTTAATAAAAGGATCTTACCTGTTAACATTATAGAAAGAGTTCCAGTCTGAATTCTTCCAAGTTTATAGAACTCCAGATTTACCTTCAGTACCCCACGTATTGGAGGAATAGTTACTTTAGAGATTTTTTTTATTTTTTTGAGACAGGGTCTTGCTTTGTAGTTCAGGCTGGCCCTGAGCTCACTATGTAGCCCAGGCGAGCCTCGAACTCAGCAATCCTCCTTTCTCTGCCTCCCAAGTGCTGGGATTACAGGCGTGAGCCACCACGCCCATCATTGTGGGGTGCATACTGATTGCTGGTAGGCGTGAGTCACCACGCCCAGTATCATATCACTGTATGTGGTTCCCTGGGATCAAACCAGGGACCTCGTGCTGTCTAGGCAGGTGGCTGAACCACTGAGCTAAATCTCCAGCCCCTACTTCAGAGATTTTAAAAACAGAGTAAGATGATAATTTTTCCTGTCTCTTACTGCACCATTCTTTCTTTCTTAGCTGTGTCCTTCCTCTGTTGGGATTAGGGACTATGGATGAAAAATGAAAAAGGATGCCAGGTAATGGCAACTTTCAGGGTAGCCAGTGCACCACTTTTAGTAAGAAGCTTCCATGCTTGTGTGCAGCAGTCATCATTGGCCCAGATCACCAGGTGGGGGTGAGATGGCAGTGCGTTCCTGTGTCCTCCCCACTGAACCCATTGTCTTCATGCTGGTCTCTGGCACCCTCGAGTGGTCCCCATCCTTGCACTGTGGTTTCTTAGGGGATCCCCTACTTGGTGTGGCTGGCTCTCAAAATCCAAAATTATCTCTCTCAGAGAACTGTCATTTCTGTTTCTGACTGGCAAGAGCTTGTTATCTATCTGAAATATTCCCATCCAAACGGAAGCAGTTCCATCAGCCCTTGGCATTAAAATGCCCAGCGTTGCCAGGCGTGGTGGCTCATGCCTCTAATCCCAGCACTCAGGAGGCAGAGACAGGAGGATTGCTGAGTTCGAGGTTTGCCTGGGCTTCAAAGTGAGCTCAGAGCCGGCCTGAACTGCACAGCGAGACCCTGTCTCAAAAAAAAAAAAAAAAAAAATGCCCAGCGTTTTCCCATTGTAGTTAGAATGACCCCTAAACTCTTGCCGTAGTCTCTGAGACCTTCTGTGATTGGCCCTGTCCCCCATTTCATGTCCTGTGACCCCCCTTTCTATACATGGAATCCAGCCATCGTAACCCCCCAAACTCAGCTTCATTGTCAGTTGCTGTGACTTTGTTCTTTGCTTCACACAGGGCTTAGCTCTTTGGAGCCTAAGAGGTGTCTTTATTTGCATTTACACTTTCTATCACTAGACTCATTTTTATATCACCCTATCTTTTTCACTCTATTTTTTCTGAAGGAACTTTTGTAGTCAGAAATTATGCTTTCGATTTATTTGTTAATGTTATTTTCTGATTCTCTCTGTTGAAGTGCAAGCTCTGGTTTTGTTTGTTTGTTTTAGTGTTTTGAGACAGGGTTTTGCTTTGTTGTTCAGGCTGGACTTGAACTCAGTATGTAGTCCAGGCAAGCCTTGGACTCTTGGCAATCCTCCTGCCTCTGCCTCTCCAGTGCAGGGATTACAGGTGTGAGCCAGTATACTGACAGACCATGGATCAAACACAGGCCCTGGTGCTTCCTAAGTAGGTGTGGGACCACTTGTGCTATATCCCTGTGTAGGCAAGATCTTTGTGTGAGGGACTTTTCACTATAATCCTCTTGCACAGAAAGTTGGTTAAATGAGGGCAACATGTTATTACAAAAGCCATGTCTGACCATCAGTGAAAATCTAGCTATAGTGATAAACAGGTAAAGGAAAAACTTAGCATAGCAACTAGGGGTGGGGGAAATGGGTATGAGATAGGTAATAGGTTCTACTCTCTCCCTAAGATTCCTCCAAGTTATTAGTATATATAAGCTGAAAACAGATACAGTGTGTCTTTGTTTGGCATTGCTTTATATGCCTCAATTTCAGTAGCTACAGTTTAACTTAACCCACTTTACCAATGACACATTAAAACCCCAATTTCTATGCCACATCACCTATAAATCAATAAATAGAAACATTTCTCCTCAGCCCACCAATCACTATATTAATAACAGATGCACACCCTCATCAGTAACCAATCAGATCACTTCTTTCACAGTCTCAGTGGTGAGGCTGTGCACATTTGCTAGCAGTTCATATGTAGACAGTAACGTGCAGTTTCGTTGCCTTCTTGTCTCTCAGTGATGAATGCCTTTGACAGTTTACAGCTATAGGTAATTGAAAGAGGGATTTGGAAAGAGAGGTGAAAGTGCAGGAAAGGAAAGGGAGAATACTGGTGCGCCTGGGAAGTTGTTCTGGACACAGAGCAAGTGAGGCCCCAAGTTCAATTCCCAGCATAAAAAAAAGGGACAATGTTGGCAATGAAGTGGGAATCGAGTATACATGGAATTATAGAAGAAATACTTTATCAGATCTAGGGGAAATTTAAATAAAAATATGTCGACTCACAAAATTTCTATACCATCCCTAATTTATCAGAATTATAATCCATAATTCACCTTGAAAGCTTGCTTTCTCTCTTTCTTTCTTTCTTTCTTTCTTTCTTTCTTTCTTTCTTTCTTTCTTTCTTTCTTTCTTTCTTTCTTTCTTTCTTTCTTTCTCTTTCTTCCTTTCTTTCTCTCTCTTTCTTTCTCCTTCCTTCCTCCTTCCTTCCTTCCTTCCTTCCTTCCTTCCTTCCTTCCTTCCTTCCTTCCTTCCTTCCTTCCTTTCTTTTTCTTTTTTTTGAAATGAGGTCTCACTGTATGGCTGGTCCAGAACTTCTGGCCTCGAATGACTTTCGTCTGCCTCCCTAGTGCTGAGATGACAGACATGTGCCACAGCCCCTGGCCCAGGTTCACTTTTGGACTATTCACTGCAGGGAGAATTTACAGCCGGGAGCTCATTCCTTTCCTTCTCTTTCAGCTTCCTCAAGACCGCCTGCCTGTGTTCTCTTCTGACTTTCCCTCCAGTTTTTTTTTTTTTTTTTTTTTTTTTTAGACAGGGTCTCGCTTTGTAGTTCAGGCTGGCCCTGAGCTCACTATGTAGCCCAGGCAAGCCTTGAACTCAGCAAGCCTCCTTCCTCTGCCTCCCGAGTGCTGGGATTACAGGTGTGAGCCACCACGCCCTGGACTGTGGTAGGTGGTATTGATTGCTGGTGGGCATGAGTCTCCACGCCCAGCATTGTATGTGGTTGCTGGGATTGAACTCAGGACCTTGCAGTTGCGAGGCAGGCGCTGGAACCACTGAGCTAAATCTCCAGTCCTCCCTCCAGTCTTTATGTTAAAATTTGTCCTTCAAGAAGATGGATATCTATAGGCCACTACCTTGGGAGCTATATTTATTTAAATACTTAGCAGCCTAAATTTCCTGAATGCTGCCTTTTTGTAGATGTTTCGTGTTGGAACAAATGCATACCAAGGCTACTGCTACCACACACATATGCTCCAGCTCCAAGCTCCGTGCTTTCTTCTTTGTTGTTGTTGTTTTTTTATTTCTTTCTTTCTTTTTTTTTTTTTTTGAGACAGGGTCTTGTTTTGTAGTTCAGGCTGGTGCTGAGCTCATTATGTACCCTAGGCAAACCTAGAACTCAGCAATCCTCCTGTTTCTGCCTCCCAAGTGCTGGGATTACAGGCGTGAGCCACCACGCCCAGCACTGTGGTGTGTGGTGTGTGGTATTGATTGCTGGTGGGCGTGAGTCACCACACCCAGCATTGTGTGTGATTACCAGGATCGAACTCAGGACCTTGTGCTTGTGAGGCAGGCACCGGAACCACTGAGCTAAATCTCCAGCCCTGTTTTTTATTTCTTGAGACAGAGTTTTATTATATAGTTCAAAGTGGCCTTGAACTCACTATGTAACCCAAACTGGTATTGAACTCATGATCCTGCTGCATTGCCCACCCCAATGCTAGGAGTATAGCCATGCAGCACTGTGTTGGCTACATGGATGCAGTTCAGCTAAGAGTGTGTGTTTAACAGTGTTAGGCAGTGCTCGTAGTGATGGGACAAGAGCCACTCCCACTGTGAGAGTGGTAGGCATCTTGTCTGGGCACCAGGAAGTCACTTGGGTTCTGTCTGAACCTCCTAGGGCAGGTTCCCCCACGAGGACACCAGCAGGTCATCACGACACTATCCGTGCTGGCAACCAAGCTCACATTGTAGTCCTGTGATTCTTGGTCACCCCTAGGAATGTGAGCTAAGTCTTGTGACTTCTTTTCACATCTAGTGCAATACTTCTTGCTGCTGGGTTTCCTTCCTGAGAAATCCTAAAACACTAATGCCTGTCCCATTAGCATACCCATTCATTCTTTTTTTTTTTTTTTTTTTGAGACAGGGTCTCACTTTGTAGTTCAGGCTGGCCCTGAGCTCACTATGGTGCCCAGGCAAGCCGCCGCGAACTCAGCAATCCTCCTGTCTCTGCCTCCCGAGTGCTGGGATTACAGGCGTGAGCCACCACGTCTGGCACTGTGGTATGAGGTGTTGATTGTTGGTGGGCATGTCTCCACGCCCAGTATTATATGTGGTTACCGGGGATCGAACTCAGGACCTTGAGCTTGCGAGGCAGGCGCCGGAACCACTGAGCTAACCATCCGGCCCATGCCTGTCCCATTAGAAAAAATGTTCCATATGGTCGGGCGTGGTGGCTCATGCCTGTAATCCCAGCACTCGGGAGGCAGAGGCAGGAGGATTGCTGAGTTCAAAGCTTGCCTAGGCTACATAGTGAGCCCAGAGCCAGCCTGAACTACAAAGCGAGACCCTGCCTCAAAAAAAAAAAAAATGTTCCATATCGACAGAATATTCTCAGCTATTTCTCACTTTTCAACCACAAATGAACCCTCCTTGTGGAGTGCTGGTCTCTCTAGTCTCTTGAGAACATGGTTCACCTGGTGGAGAAAGTCCGCTCGCATTCTTCCAGAGCAAGTGCTCCAGGCCCGGTCTTCTGGGTACAGCTACTCCAAGTCTGAAGCCCACAGACCACTTCCTGCCGTTTTGACAATGGAGTCGGGATCCCTAAAAGCGCCCGGTGAGGCTTGGGTATGGTGAATTGCCCTTTCAACCATTTTGTGACCCATAGGCCAAATGTAGTGCTTTGTTATTTTGCGACTAAATATTTTGACAGCTAATGAGAACTCAAAAGCCAACATTTTTCTGTCTTCAGATGTTTATGGTGCTGGAGAACCGATTTCCACTTTTGTTTTATATTGTCTCATGATTCTGTTTTATGCAGAAAGGAAATGCGTGAAGATCATGCACTTGCATTTTGATATTTATTTCCAGGAGGCAACCCCTTGCCTTTCATCTGTAATGAGTTTTGTATTTTGTTCTGATTTGATTTTCTTTCATTTCTGCTATATCAATAGACCCAGCTTGAAATGTTATATTTAGGGTCCCTTTGTGGAAGAGCAAACTAAACATTTCATTTAGTGCTATAGCTCCTGGAAGCCCCGTGGGGACAATGTCACTGTTTCCATGCTCGGGACAGTTGGGTACAATCATCTCTTGTTATTATTAAATCTCCTGAACTAACTGGCTTGGGGGCGAAGTAAAAGCTGTAAATATTTGAGTATTCCCTGCATGCCGCCATCCTGCAGTCACCTCAGGGCACCGTCTAGTCCATCGATGGCCCATTGGCATAGAGAAGACTAGGAAATCTCCCAGGAGTCTCTCGTTTGGATATGAGGCTGACAGTCTAAGCTTAACAAAAGGTATATGACAATGGAATTCACTCATACATCATCACAAAGATTGCTCTGAATGAGAACAACGTTATTACACTGGAGTCCTATTTTTATCCCCTTATTTTATGCATGAAGAATTGAGGGCTCAGAGGGTTAAGAGCCTGCCAATGTCCAGGCAGCTAGCTAGTGAGAAAGCTGACACAGAAACACAGACATTGGGGTCTGCAGTTTAGTTTTATTTGGACTAGGGATTTTAAAAAAATAATTTCTCATTATTCATCTTGAGGATTGTGCAGAGCAGCTGCTTTTACTCCTTACACCTGCTGAGGAGGAAAAAATATTGGGTCGAGGATGTAGCTCAGTGGTATAGTGCTTGCCTGGTATGAGCAAAGGCCCTGGGTTGAGCCCTACAACTGCTAAACGAAAACAAACCACAAAGAAACAATAACAACAAAACTGTTTTATAAAAATCTGTTATTGGGCCAGGGATTTAGCTCAGTGGTTCTGCCGTTTGCCTGGCAAGCACAAGGTCCTGAGTTCAGTCCCTGGAACCACATACTACAATGCCGGGAGTGGCAGCTCACGCCTGTAAACCAAACACTCAGGAGGCAGAGGCAGGAGGATTGCCGAGAGTTTGAGGCTAGCCTGGGTGGGCTACCTAGTGAGTTCAGGGCCAGTCTGAACTACAAAGTGAGACCGTGTCTCAAGAATCTGTTATTTTATCTATATCCCTATAATTTCAAGTTAATTAAAAAAATTTGGTGGGGTGCAAGATTTAGCTTTGTAGCCCAAGGTGACCTGAAATTTGTGATCCACCTGCCTCAGTATTCTGGGTGATGGGATTACAGAGAAAGGGGGATGGTGGTGCACAAGGACTCTTCATTTATTATTTATTCATTAAATTATGAAGGAAATGAGTGTCTTCTCTAAACACATTTAGTAGTCAAGTGTGATGACACATGCCTGTAATCCTAGCACTCTGGGAGGCTCAAACAAGACAATTCCAAGTTTGTACCTAGCCTGGGAAACCTATAAACATGAGATCCGTCTCAAATGTAAAAGTAAAATGGCCTGGGAGTTAGGTCAGTGTGAAGGTCCTGGGCTCAGTCCCCAGTACAGCAAAACAAACAAACAAATGTCTAGCAATACCATAGTGTATAGAGTGAAATTTATTTTTAATCTTTTTCCTGTTTCTCTTCTCACTCCAGAACCCTACTGTTGATCTGTTTTCAACTGAATGTGCATCTTCCTAAAATCCTTTCATATATCTTATCAGGGCTTTCATAATAAAGCCACAGTGAAGGTGGCTTAAACAACAAAAATTTAGGGCTTGGGCGGAGATTTAGCTCAGTGGTTCCAGCTCCTGCCTCGCAAGCGCAAGGCCCTGAGTTTGATCCCGGTAACCATATACAATGCTGGGCGTGGTGACTCATGCCCACCAGCAATCAATACCACATACCACAGTGCCAAGCGTGGTGGCTCACGCCTGTAATCTCAGCATTTGGGAGGCAGAGACAGGAGGATTGCTGAGTTCGAGGCTTACCTGGGCTACAGAGTGAGCTCAGAGCTAGCCTGAACTACAAAGTGAGACCCTGTCTCAAAAAAAAAAAAAGATTTAGGGCTGGATATATCAGATCAAGATGAGGTAAGTTGGTTTCTCCCGAGGTTATGGCTGCCTCCTTCCTATGACGTGCTTATGGTCTTTCTAGTCAGAACGCATATCCTCTGCCTCTTTATGTGTCTAAATTTCCTCTTCTTATAAGGATACTGTCCATATTGGATTAGGGTCCTCCTATGACTTATATCTAGATGTCCTCTCAAAGGCTAATGCAGTTAGAGATGGGTCTTTTTTTTTTTTTTTTTCTGAGACAGGGTCTCCCTTTGTAGTTCAGGCTGGCCCTGAGCTCACTATGTAGACCAGGTAAGTCTCGAACTCGGCAGTCCTCCTGCCTCTGCCTTTTGAGTGCTGGGATTACAGGTTTGAGCCACCAAGCCCAGCATTTGTGGTATGTGGTAATGATTGCTGGTGGGCGGGAGTCACCATGCCCGGTATTGTTGCATGTGGTTACCAGGGATCAAACCAGAGACCTTGCCCTTGCTAAGCAGGAGCAAGAACCAGTAAACTAAATCTTGGGCCCAAAATGGGTCTTTTCAGAGGTGGTCAGAGCTGGAGTGTGTGACGCTGGGATCTAGCACATGTGATTACTAAATTAGTCCACTGTTTTGGTTGGACAGCTTGGTTTGGCATCATTACAGGTAGGATGAAGGGTTCCCCACCCGAGATGTGAGTGCATGTTCCCTGAAAGTGGGTAGGCAGAATAAGATGTAAGGGACAGAAAGAGGGTCACTTGTGGCTTGTTACTTGTCTCTTGCTGCTACTTTGCTGCTTCGCTGCTCTGACATCTCCATGCTGCCCTGCCTTGGAGCTGGCTGCCTGGACGGAAAACTCTCCAAACTATGAGCCAAAATAAACCTTTTTTCCTTTAACTTTGGCTGTTGAACATTTTGTCTCAGCAATGAGAAAAGTAACTAAGACAACCCCACAGTAACTGTCTTATTTTAACTGATTATCTCTTTAAAGGATCTATATCCAAATATACTTCAAACACACACACACACACAGGTATTGAATTCAGGGCCTTTACACTCAGCAGCCTCCTCAGTGCATACATATATTTGATAAATTTGTATATGTCATACATTTCTAATTTACCCAGGCTAGGTTTGAACTTGTGATCCTTCTGCCTCAGCCTTTCAGAGTGTTAGAATTGCAAGGATGTTCCACAACAGATGAATATTTTTCGAAGGGTGCTATAATTTAGCCCAATGTTGTGCATAAGTGTAGTATGTTTTTACAACATTGGCAGGAATATAGGGCATAATTTTGTCCTGTGATTTGTTTTCCTCTGAACAATGTAACAAAGATGTGACTGTGATAAATGTTCCCTAGTATGGGTAATCTGTAATTTCTTTAGCTACCAGATTATTGATCAACAGTTAGATTGCTTCTAGCTGCTTGCTGTCTTACATTAAATATCTTTGCAAGGGCCGGAGATTTAGCTCAGTGGTTCTGGCGCCTGCCTGCAAGCACAAGATCCTGAGTTCAATCCCGGTGACCACATACAACACTGGGCATGGTGACTCACGCCCACCAACAATCAACCAGCAATCAGCACCACATACCACATTGCTGGGCGTGGCGGCTCACGCCTGTAATCCCAGCACTCGGGAGGCAGAGGCAGGAGGATTGCTGAGTTCCAGGCTTGCCTGGGCTACATAGTGAGTTGAGGGCCAGCCTGAACTACAAAGCGAGACCCTGTCTCAAAAAAAAAAAATATCTTTGCAAACATCTCTTTTTCACACATATGATTACTCCTCTAGGAATAAATTGGTAGGGGTGGAGTCTCTGTTTCAAAGTACAGGCTGTTCATATGTTTTGATGGGAATACAAAATTGTGTCCCTGCAGGGTTAAGTTGATTCAAACTCACACAAAGAATATGAGAGTCACTGGTAACTCTCATGAGCTTTCAATATTACTGAAAGCAATTTTTTTGTTTCTAATGGGCAAAACTTACTGCTTTAATATATACATTTGTTTTATACATAGAGAGGTTGCATTCTTTTTATATGTCCCACATGTAATTTTGTAATTATGTGTACAGTGGTACTTGGGTACTTACTGTTAATTGATTCTGGTAGACTCAACAAGTACCCAAGTGAATTTCTAAGAAATTATTTTGTCTGGAAAAGTTAGTGAGTCAGGAGCCATTGACATGTACAAGTTCTACCTGCATATTGGGTATCAAACAAATGGCAAGTACTAGGGCAGAATTTTTGGTTCAAAATATGATGAGCATCAAAGCCGTTGAGCACCGAGGTGTCTTAGTTACTTTTAACCCGTAGGACAAATAACACTCACATCGAGGGTGAGGTACCCTTAGCCTTACCCAGAACTGTACCAAACCAAGCAGTGGACTAATTTCATAATCACACACAGTCAATCCTGGCATCATACACTCCAGATCCACCTACATCTGAAAAGTCCCACCTATGACCACATGACACATCTAGACATAAGTCTTAGCACAAGGTATGACTGAATGTGAATTGTTTGCTTATATCATAGACCCGTTTTTCTATTAGGTTGTTGGTCTTTTTGTTGCTCCTAATAATACTGCAGGTACCATCACTTTTTTCTTTCCCTTGTTATACACTTTTTTTTTTTTTGCTTTTGAGACAGGGTCTCGCTTTGTAGTTCAGGCTGGCCCTGAGCTCACTATGGTGCCCAGGCAAGCCGCCGCGAACTCAGCAATCCTCTTGTCTCTGCCTCCCGAGTGCTGGGATTACAGGCGTGAGCCACCACGCCCAGCATTGTGGTATGCGGTGTTGATTGTTGGTGGGCGTGTCTCCACGCCCAGCATTCTTTGTGGTTACCGGGGATCGAACTCAGGTCCTTGCGCTTGCCAGGCAGGCACCGGAACCACTGAGCTAACCCTCTGGCCCTCCATGTTATACACTTAATTTGGGGGAAGTGAGTGAAATCGGAATCCTTATTGCTCAGGCTCCCATAGTGGTGGGATTACAAGTATGTACCACCACACCCAGCTAGGTTTAACTTTTGTTTCTTTTTTGAGACAGGGTCTTGCTTTATAGTTTAGGCTGGCCCTGAGCTCACTATGTAGCTCAGGCAAGCCTCAACTCAGCAATCCTCCTGTCTTGGCCAACCGAGTGCTGGGATTACAGGCCACCACACCCAGCATTATGGGAAGTGGTGCTGATTGCTGGAGGGTGTGAGTCATCACACCCAATTTCATATCATTGTATGCAGTTACCAGATCGAACCACGGACTTTGTGCTTGCTGGGAAGGCAGAACCACTGAGCTAAATCTCCGGCCCCAGGTTTAACTTTTTTTTTTTTTTTGAGGTACTGGGGATTGAACTCTGGCCCTTGTGCATCCAAGGTTGGCGTGGTGCCACTTGAGTTAAATCCCCAGCCCAAGTTTAACATTTTTATTTGATCAAATCTGATTAAAGATTTTTGTGATAAGGAATGTTACCTTTGTTAAAAGACAAAAGTGCCATTTCCCTATATGTTCTTCGTGTGAAAATCATGGTACCAACGTGAAATTGTTCTCATCAGATCCAGACAGAATTGCAGCTGGGAAGCTAATAAGAAGACTCCTCATGGCTCCCTATCTCAGACAAGTATCCCTTTTCAAAGACCAAGTGAAATTGTTCTTATTCTGCATCACCTCATTCTGCACATACCTGTCTGATACGCACAGATTTCTGCAACAATGTTTATTTTCAAAAACAATTTTTTTGGCTTGGATCCAGGGTCTCTCCATAGTTCTAGGCTGGTCTTCCATTCCCTGTGTAGCCCATGATGGCCTTGAACTCAGGGCAGTCCTCCTACCTCGGCTGCCCAAGTGCTGGATTTACAGGTGGGTGTCACCAGGCCTGGCCTAATCTTTAAGAGAGCAACAAGTGAGACAATCTCCAGACAGAACACTTGCCAGCAACTGTCTCTGGAAACGAACGGGTGCCAGCTCCTGCCCGTGTGTGCAAGATGAGCAAGCTTGATATCCTTCCTAGTAGCACTGTGTACAATTCTCCCATATTTGCTAACTAAAACATCTCCTAAAACTCCATGAATACTTCATAATGAACTACAACACATGTGTTCCTACTGCAATCTTCTGGTATTTTTAAATAAATTTCAGTATTCTTTGGAAAATCTTTCTGTAAATGTTATCTGAATTGATGTTTGATATAAATTAATTAATGAATGTTTTTCCAGTACCAGGGATTGAACTCAGGACCTTGTGGTTACCAGGCAAACGTGGCATCACTGAGCTAAATCCCAGGACTGTTAATGAATTTTTTTTTTTTTTGAGACAGGGTCTCTCTTTGTAGTCCAAGCTGGCCCTGAGCTCACTATGGAGCCCAGGCAAGTCTCGAACTCAGCAATCCTCCTGTCTCTGCCTCCCGTGCTGGGATGACAGGTGGGAGCCACCACGCCCGGCCATTAATGAATTTTTATATTACATAAATCATAGGCTTAGACTCT
>PVIC010036915.1:0-18332 GCA_004025085.1 Thryonomys swinderianus
TGCTTCGTCACCCTCTGTGAGTGTCTTGGTTCAGGTTTTCATCACTTTTTCACAGTTTCTAGTTTGTCATCCTACATCCTGTCAGGCTCCATTCAGATCTCACCCGTACACTGTTTTAAAGGAAATGTGGATAAAATGATCACTCCCCTCCCTAACCATCTCATATAGTTTCCCTTACCTAAAGGATAAAGTTATGTTAGTGCTTAAAAATTATTCCACTTGAAAGACACTTATTTGAAGTTATGGATTATGTTTTCATCCATTCATATGTTGGCACACACTAGGTGCTAAATATAGTTTTGCTGAGTCAATGAAGAAAAAGGATGCTGTAAATCTAGACAATCACATATTTCTAAAGCACCAGTTTTGCTAATATTTTTTGAGAAATATATTACTTCCAGGAAGTATCGTTTAAGATTTACCAGTTACTATCAGGTAAGATAAGTAACCATCTCTTATACATTTAACCAATCAAATGGAATCCTCACTAGAACTTCCTAAAGCCCTCTGTCCACCTAACAATGTCTCGTCCCTTCTCAGTCCGCTTCAGCCTTCGCTCTGCTCTTGGACACTCAGGTCCTCGAGGCTTTTGTGGCTGATGTCTTGATCCCCCACCTGGGGTATCTTGTGTCAGATAGCTGAGGGTCTTACTACCCTAAGGTCTTTCATCAGATATCATCTCTCATTTAAAATGGCAGCCTTCCTTCCTTTTTTCTACCCTAGTGTTTTTCTACAACAGTTCTATTGTTTATTTATTTTACTTTTATAATGTTTTATTTACTTTTATTTATTTTACTTTTATACTGTTAAATACCTCTTTCCCACTCCTAAAATTACAAGAGTCATGAGAATAGAAGCTTTTGTCTGTTTTTGTTGGTTCACTAAAACAGATAATAGGATCGTGGTGGCACATGGTTGTAATTGTAGCACTCTAAAGGCTGAGGTAGGAGGATCACCATGAGTTTGAGGCCAGTAGTGAGTTCAAGGCCAGCCTGAATAGTTAGTGATACTGTGTCTCAGAAAGCTGAAAACAAAATGAAGTAAAATGTGTAATAAATAACTGTTAACCAAAAGAATAAATGTATGAATACAACTTCAATATTCTTCAAATATCATAACCTTATAAATAAAACTTCAAAACTATGCAAGGCAATTTGCAGTGAAGAATTTTTCTAAGGTTTATAAAATAGACATAAAGTCATGATGGAAAAAGAGGAAGAACCAAATGCAATCACCCTCTTAGCATAATAGCTCTAATTCCATACCAAAGTTTTCCTGAGATTTCTTTTTTCAAAGAAGAGCAGCAAGAGAAATTACATAGTTTTAGTTTTCAGAAAAAGAAAAAAAATTGGGAGGAAAGTTTTTAAAGAAAATTCTGTTGGAGATTAAAAGGGGATATAGGAAATTTGAATAGACTGTTTCTTTGTAAAATGCAGATGCATGCTTCAGCTATGGAGTTTTAAAGCAAACTTTGGTAAAAGCTAAATGAATAACATGAAAGCTCAATACAGTAAAAGAATTTTCATGAGGTGAATTTCTATGCTACGGCTCAGGTCTATGGCCTGACTTGGCCAGAAGATGAATGAATGAATGAATGAATGAATGAGTACAGAGAAAGACAAACTGACGCTCTGTCTCAGCCCGGTCAGTCACCAGCTTCTTCCTGTGTCTCTTGTCCAAACCTGTAGGGGAATTTAACATTGGGTGGCGATCAGTTGGCATGTACCGATTCACCCTAGAAATCCAGTGAAGCTTCCCCATATTGTTTACTGGCTACCTAACCCTCAAATTCCAAATTTATAAAAATTCCCGACATTGACAAGGCAGCACAGGACCAGAAGAATCTAACGTGAGACGTGCGTGTGAGCAGAAGGCCTCCGCTTGCGTCTCGCTCGCTCTAGTCTGTTCTCCACAGAGCGTTTTTGGACCAGCCAGCCAGCGTGAGAAGCGAGACTGATCCCCTCCGGCTTTTGGTTTCTATTTCTAGTGTTGGCTTCACTTGTTGAGACATTTTTCAATAGACCTTGTGCAGGGCATCACGCCATACCTGTCCGTGTACGCAAGCGTAAGGCCCGAGCCCTGCTCCCGGCGCGCCGGCAGGGCAGGACGGAGGCCGCAGGCGGCCCAGGGCAGGTGAGCGCGGCCGGGCCCAGCAGGAGCTGTCCGCGCTCACGCGGCGCAGGCGGCCGAGCTGGGATCCCAGCGCAGGCAATGTGGGCTTAGGGCAGCGGGTGGCATCCCAGCCGAGCCTTCCCAGATGTTCTCGTGTCGCACGGGCGGGGACATTTCAGGCAATGAGAATGGCATTACCAAGGACTATGTTGATTGTACCAAGGAGTCAGCAGGTGACAGCAAAGAGATCTGCTTTGGACTGGGGTGCCTCTGAAGTGAACCCTGAGAAGACAGGACTGGTCTGGCAGGGGCACCTCAGAGGACAAACAGAATCTCACACTCTGTGGAGTTTTAACTTCATACTACAGTCCCGAGAGAGGTGCTTTTGCACCCGAGGCAGGGGATGCTGAGGATACCCAGGCGTAGAGAGATGAGGCGGGAGGAGAACAAGACAAACGGCCACGACGGTGACCTCACTGGGGGCCACGAGTGAGGACCTGACTCTGGGCCACAGTGTCGGAGGAACGTGAGATAACCACGATATGCTCGTGGGCGGCGGAGGGACGGAAATAACAGCTATGTACAGGAACCCGAACTGGAGGACGCTGGATGTGAGAGGACGGAGCACAGGCCACGAGAAGATGTGACAAACAGTCACTTAGCATGCATCCATCAGAGAAGGAGTACCAGCTCTTTAAGGGAAATGTGTGGGTCCATTTGCACTTAGAGCTCTGTGAGGCACTTAGCAGGCACGAGACTTCTGTTTGTTGCATGACTAAATAAGCAAATGCTTGGCAAGTGACCACACAGAGTAAATTGCAGTATGGGTAAGGAGAGTGATTTTAGTTGCCCTGGAGTTGACTTTACTGGTAAAGGATATATCCATCTGCACTAGCTAGACAATTTAAAACCCTGGTATGGCAGCAAGGCCAGTAGTACATGAATTTATTTTTCCTTTTTGGAGTCAGTATACAAACATAAACATTATTTATGTAGAGCCTAGATGCAAGGAGCTGGGGTTTGAATCTCAGCTTTATCACTTAGTATCTTAGGCATGTCAGTTAATCTGTTTGTGCCTGTTTTCTTATCTTTAAAATGGGGACAATAGGGCCGGAGGGTTAGCTCAGTGGTTCCGGCGCCTGCCTCGCAAGCGCAAGGTCCTGAGTTCAATCCCCGGTAACCACATACAATGCTGGGCGTGGTGACTCACACCCACCAGCAATCAATACCACACACCACAGTGCTGGGCGTGGTGGCTCACGCCTGTAATCCCAGCACTCAGGAGGCAGAAACAGGAAGATTGCTGAGTTCGAGGATTGCCTGGGCTCCATAGTGAGCTCAGAGCCAGCCTGAACTACAAAACGAGACCCTTTCTCAAAAAAAAAAAAAAAATGGGGACAATAATAATGTCTACCTCATAAAGTTGCTGTGAGGATAAAGCGAGTTACCGTGCCGAGGAGAAATGTGAGTGGAACCTGCCAGGCGCTGTGAGTCTCACGAAGTGTGCTAGGTCTGTTAACCCTGAGCTTTGCTGGTGCTGCATACAGTTTCGATTTTCTGGCACATTTTTCTTTCTACAATTGAAAAACGTTGGATAATTTGATATAGGGAACCCATCCAAAATCTCTTTTGATAGGAAAGAGATAACATTAATATTTCTGTTACATAACTATGCCATGGGCCACTGTGATATAAAATTTGTGCATGTTGAAATGTGGTTAATTTGCATGACTTAATGTGTGTGAACACTGGAAAATACCCTCAAATAAAGCACTTTCAATCCTCAAAGGGAAACTTTATTCAAATGGACCTGCATTTAAAAAACAGTGCCAAAACCAAAAGTACTTGATGAATAAACCTTTGAGAAAAGGTCTCTAAAATTAAAACCAGACTCTCTTTTTCCCCCCACTTACTTCTGTTAAAATGCTACTTTTAAGAAGAGTGGGTTTACAGAAGCCTTGTGGGAAAAACAGTCATTATCTTTGTAGCTTTTTCCATAAATAGAAATACTATAAAACAATTCTGGTAAAAATGAAGGTACATTAGTTCAAAGGATTTACAATAGTCAGCACTTATGGGTCATTTAAGATTATGCAGTATTCTGAATGGTAAGTAGAAATTGTTATTCTTAAGTGCTGGATCTTGGCTATTCTAACATACAGCTGAAGAGTGTATATACTGTTAACAGCATAGTTTGATAGGTGAGCTAATTGAACTGAGCATAACAAATATGACCAGTAACTTTTGTTGGTTTTATACACTTCAGGCATTTTATTCATAGGCTTCTTTTATATAGTGTATGATAAAATGTACTCAAAACCTTTGATAAAGATAGAACTTTTTTATTTAAATGTATGAAGTTAAAACCTTAGGTATAATATCAGTAGCATCTATTCAGTGATTAATATTTGCCAGTGTATAAGGCATACACCAATAGGAAACTATGTAGACATTTTTACTCATTCATGAGATGCTTTCATTAGCTCCTTACAAATCATGGACATATACTTTTTCTTAAATTTTAAAAAATGAATTAATATTTCAAACATCAGAATGCCAACTATGATTTTTCTAGATGCTTAAATGAGCTATTAAGGAAAGTAGACACAATTTTTAACTCAAAAAATTTTAAAGAATATTTTTCAGGTATCTGCTATCTCTATATACATCAGACTTTAGCCAGAAAACACAAATGCCCATCAACTGGAGACCAAATAAAATTTTTTTATATAAAGTGGAGTATTACTTTGCTATATAGAATGATAAGTTTGAGTTATTTATACTTAAATGAATATACCTTGAGGTCATACTCATAAGTGAAATAAATAGGTCATACATGTGTAAATACCATTATCTTTTCTCTGGTATGAGAATCTGAAGATGTAAATGAGTTCAGGAATATATGATAGATATTGTGAAATAGAAAATATTTAAAGGGAAGGGTAGGGGTAAGTAATGAGGGGTAAGAAAAATATGTTAAAAATAAAGTATATGTACATAGGGAGTGGGGGTGGGGTTGCAGGGTGGGTAGGGGAATGCGTAAACATGAGAATTAAGTTATTATACACTGGTACAAATTCCCAATGTGGAGTGTGATTGTGATGTGTATATAAAATGTACCAATATAGAATTTAGTTTAAAAAATAAAGCATCATAGCATAGTGTATAACAGTGTCTGTTATAAGGTCAGAGTCACTGAAATCTTGCTTGGTAAGAACTTACTTGATGTGCATTCATGGGAAAGTTATGTATTTTCTTAAGGATTTAGTTTCCTATTTAAAATGGAGACAAATCTTGTGGGGAACTGGTGAGGATTTCATGGAAAATATATGACATAACTTATTCTATAGGGAAAGAACTTAGGTCAATTGTATATTTCTATATGCTGTTTTATAGAAACCATAGCATCTTGTTAAAATTAAGAATCATAGAATTTTATGCTTAAAATGTTAATATTAAAGCAATTTTTTTTTGAGACAGGGTCTTGCTTTGTACTTCAGGCTAGCTCTGAGCTCACTATGTAGCCCAGGCAAGCCTCAAACTCAGCAATCCTCCTGTCTCTGCCTCCTGAGTGCTGGGATTACAGGCGTGAGCCACCATGCCCAGCACTGTTAAAGCAATTCTTACTGGCTAGAAAGACTGGAATTAAAATGTCATTATTATGTAGGGATAAGTATAAACAAATACTAGTTTGGTGTATTTTGTGGTCTGACTTTCAAGAAGACTCAAGATGAACTCAGATGTATCCTTCCTACCTTATGATTCTATAATTTTGTGACATTGTAGTAGATTCTCATTTGTTTCCTGGAGCTTTAATAGAAGAATTACATTATCTTTTCACAGAAACTAAGGTCTTGGCCTTCTCCAATGCATACTGCAGTTTGCTTATTCCATCAACTTCGTGTCACATTGGCCTGAATATTCTAAACTTTCAGTACTTCTCTGAAATACTATTTTGTCCTTTAAAAGTTCTTTAGGAGTCCCTGGCAATATTTTAATTACTTTGCTCAGGATTCTCCCCTCATAAATTACCAGTGGCATTAATAAATTTCCTTGGAAACCTTCAAAGTTAGTTTACATTTTGATATTAATTCAGTATTTCTGAGATAAGCACAATTCATAGAAAGGGAATATGGGGTAAAGATATAGAGCTAGAACCTTAGATATGATAGTGATTTCTTCTGTCAACTTTTGAAAAACTGTAGAGCTCTTGTCCTTTTCCTTCCTCTGTTATTAAAACCTGAAAATCTGTGAATTCTGTTATTTGGATATTGATTTATTTTAGTAGGAAATAACTAAATAAAACTTAGATTACTACTCTTTTCTGTACTTCATTCAGTTTTTATACCTGAGATAGCCAAAGTTTGTAGGTTATCTTAACAGTTATCTAGTTTAAGCTTTTCATGAAGATGAGAAACAGAAACTGAGTGAATGCATTAAAACTATGCTTAGAAACCAAGGATAACACAGGTAAATCACCAATTTTTTCCATATTCTGAGTTGAATTCTCTCTTCTGCCTCAGCTTCATTACCTTTTTGGAGAAAATAATAATGGAGATTAATAAATATTTTGATTTTTTTAAAATTTCTAATGAAAATTATACATTATTCTTTTGTTTTTGGCATTTCAGTATTAATTTATATATATGTATAGATATATAATTTACATATATATACATTTATATCTGTAGATTATTGATAAAAGCCTTTAGTTTTAGCTTTTGAGCTATTTAAATGTCTCAAATTTTGTAACTACACATAGGTTTACTTTAAAACTATTGTGAATTTTCATAACCTTAAATGATGTTTAACTGAACATCATTCTGTATAGAAGAATGTTCTAACCGGAAGCTGCTGATTGTGAAAACCCAATGTGTGAAAACCTGCTTTCCCTTTCAAATGAGCCAACTGGTATTGTAGGCAAGATTATTTTATTACCATATATTCAAATATTTTTACATAATTTCTAAGTGCATTGTAGAAAAGTTGATTTTTTTCTTGTACGGTGTTATATTTGTTCACGAATTGAATTTGTCCCCCTGTTCTGAGTTAGATGGCTGTGGGTGTGTTCTCTGATACAGAATTCATGCTTGGAATAGAATTTTGCTAAGCATTCTGTTCTTGAACTGAATTGTTTGAAAATAGAAGCATTCATGGATAGAGGTACCATTGTACTTATACAAAAATGTTAAAATGACTCATTAATTTTCTAACATTTTAATGCAAAATTCCGAATAGTCAATCTACAGTAATTACTTAATATAATAATTACTTATCATAGAATAGTTGAGTAGACCTCAAAAATATTAAAATGATTTCCCTAGGTCTATTTTCATTTTCCTTCAAGACCAAAATTATTGCAGATCTTGAATTTTTTTCAAAATAGTTTGCTAAATATTAAGATAGATTCCAAGAACATGATTTTAAAAAGTAGAAATAGCCTTTTGTAATACATTATCTCTGACTTGCTTCTTGGGTGGGCAAATTCTGTCTCATTGCCTGAACTACTTGAAATAACTGTATTTGTGTTTCATAGTTTCTGCCCAGGTTAATAGACTTTTTATTAGTAGTCTTTATTTCCTAGTTCCCCAGATATCATCTGCTCTAAAGCATTACTTCTTATGCTTAAAAACAACAAGACTGATTGGCAAATTTTAAAACTTAGCCAGGTTGAGATATGTTAAGTAATGGAAGTCTAAATTTTAAATAGTACATAATACTAGTTTTAAATCAGTTGATAAAATTATTGCCATGAAAACCATTTTAACTTTTCTGCCAATGCAAATACATTTAAGTAATATAATACAGCAATAACAACACAACAAATTGAAGAACAAATAGAAGAAATAAGAACTAATAAGGAACACCAATGAAAATAAGTGACTTGGCTCCATATGAAATTATTCAACACAGTGCGGCACACATTCACCCTTAGGAGAAAAAGCATCTAGGATTTGAAGAGAATGAGTTCCAGATCTGCCAGAATCTGGCGATGTGAACTTGGATAATTCCTCCTGAATTTTGTTCATTTTTTACCTCTGTGAAGTACTGTTAATAACAACGGCCTTATCTACTTCACAGGATTATTAGGAAGATCAGAAAAGAAAAGTGTAAGTGTGGAATTTATAAATCAAAATACTATGAAATATAGAACGACATCACCATCTTTATAACATTAACTTTATTCAGAAGGAAGCAATAAATATCTGCAAGTTTAAGTCTTAAAGTTTTGAAAGAAAAAAGAAAATGGCCTTTTTGTATATATTCTAAAAGAAAGATTACACTTCCTAGACAAACTCAGAGACAAGGACCTATGAGCAATTATATGAAAATACCCTAAAAGTGAAAGAGGCGATACTATTAACAGAAATATCTGCATCTGGTATTCTAAATAAGTCATTAAAATAATCCAGGAATACTGATTCCAGATGAGTGTCAGCTGAACGTCCCGTGGAAAGCTTTCAGGAACTTACACAAGTAGGACGAAAAAGGGTCTAGGTGGCTCAGCGCTGATCTCTCCTGCCTCTTTCCTTCGTTTCCTCTCCCTCTCTCTCTACCTCTCTCTTACAGACTCTTCTTTTTCATGTTTTTTCTCTTCCTCATCTCTTCTTTTTCGGTTTTCTCACTTTTCTTCTTTTACTCCTTCCTGTTTTTTTCTTCTCACATTACGGAGCAGCTGCTGTGTTAGCAGAATTCTTAAGCTGACTTAAGGGATATAAGAGAAGCAGAAGGCAAAAGTCTGTGCACTAAGGGAGTTTTGAATTTGCCTGAGTCCTTGGAAGTTACAGGTGACTTAGGTAAGAGGAGGTGTTTTACTATCATTATTTTTGGAGAACTCAGAATTAACTCTACCCTAGATGCAACCAGACAGAAAGCATAAGCCCTATTCTAAAGGGTTTATATTTTTTAATTGAATTCTTTATTGGTACAATTTATATACATCTCAAAATCATGTATAACATTGGGGAGGCGTTTATATTTTAAAGTGATTTTAAGCTGCAACCATTTCAGTAAAGGAAGTATATTAGCAAAGTAAGTTTTACAGATTTTAGGTTTCTAAATTTGTTTAGTTAAAACATGAGAAAAGTCTCATTTGTCATACATCTGTTATGTCAAGCTACACCTTGAACAGCCAAGGACTTGACAGAGAAGGTTTTAAATGAAAATTAATGCTGGGTATTCATATATAGTTTCTTCACTCATAGCCCCAAGCAAATGAGACTTTACAGAGAGACTAGTTTACTTTCAAGTTCTTAGTCCTTTACTTCAAAAACAATAACATTTAGAAGACTGCTCTTTTTGAGAGGTGATTTTGCTTAAAAATTGACTTTATTCATACATTTTATATAGTCATTATGATCACATTCAACATGGAGAGTTTTTACCAGTATATGACACATCTTGATTCTCATTTTTCCCATTTCCCTGCCTTTCCTGCAATACTCTACCCCCTATATATATAAGATTTGTTTTCTTTTTTTACTATTACATTTGTTCTTTCCCTTCTTCACTTTCTGCTAAGCCCCTTTTCTCTTTTCTTTTCAACGTGTTCTTCCTATTTCACAACACCTATCATACATTTTGGAACTCATTTTTGAGAATTAATTTTGACACATATTTAAAGAACTAAATGAAGTCAACATCCTTTTTCATGTTTTTTTTGTTACCTCCGGAATGATTTTATTTCCCTTATCCTTTGCATATTATTGTTAACTTTGAGAATGTTTTATTTTCTATATCTTCTGTATAATACTAGTTTTTTCTTACTGTCTTTTGCTTTAAACATTATTTATATTTTACTTAAGTAATATTTAATACAACTCATTGGAGCTATTGATAGTATGTATATTTATGAAACATTCCAAAATATTAATTCCTTTATCTTAATAAAACTCTTCTTGAATCTTGATTGCCAGATGGCCATTACTATCTGAGTGAAAATTAAAACCATTTATTATCTAGAATTGTAACTTCAATTTTTAAAATTCAACAAAAAATAACACTTTGAAGGGCCGGAGGGTTAGCTCAGTGGTTCCGGCGCCTGCCTTGCAAGCGCAAGGACCTGAGTTCGATCCCCGGTTACCACATATAATGCTGGGCGTGGTGGCTCACGCCTGTAATCCCAGCACTCGGGAGGCAGAGACGGGAGGATTGCTGAGTTCACGGTGGCTTGCCTGGGCAACATGGTGAGCTCAGGGCCAGCCTGAACTACAAAGCGAGACCCTGTCTCCAAAAAAGCAAAAAAAAATAAAATAAAATAAAAATAATAACACTTTGTTATAGTTATGTATAATATAGTACAATATTAATTATAAATAGAATATTTACAAATATAAATATTTGTTTTTATAAATAGAAATATAATTTTATTATATTTATTTTATATTTATAAATTAAAATTTTATATTTTTATAAATAGAGTATTTAAACTTGCTATATAGATTTAAAATGCATTTTTTTCTATAGGCATTGGAGAAACAGTTGTAAATACATTTTCACCTTTTTAATAAAACTTGTGTACATCATTATTATCATTATTAAGACAGGGTCTTGCTTTCTAGTTCAGGCTGGCCTTGCACTCACTATGTAGCTCAGGCAAGCCTCAAACTCAGCAATCCTCCTGCCTCTGCCTCCTAAGTGCTGGGATTACAGGCGTGACTCACCATGCCTGGCATTGTGGTATGTGGTACTGACTGCTGGTGGGCATGAGTCACCATGCCTGGTATTGTTGTATGTGGTTACTGAGATTGAAACAGGGACCTTGCTCATGCTAGACAGGTGCTGGAACCACTGAGCTAAATCTCCAGCCCTTGTGTACGTGATTATATAGAGGTCCTGAATTTTTACAAGGCTAGTGTTTTATGATTCCACTTTCCTAAGAACTTCATTTATAATAGAAAAAGTGAGTGAAAAAATAAACATAAGGAAGTAAAAGACTCAGTAGGATATAGCCCCTTAAAAGCATTTTTAAGAGGAGAGGAAAGTTTTAAAAATTTGTGCTTATAAAACATGCTTATAAACTAATCATCTAACTTTAAGATACAAACCTAGAATTTACTCCAAATAAATCTTATTCTCTAAAACTTGTCATGAAGGACTTCTTTACATTTATTTCTATGATGCAATCATCATTCAAAATGTATTGAAAATCCTTTTTTGTAACTAGCTTTGATTCTAATATATAGGTGGTACAGAAATAAGCATTTCTTATTATTTCCTACTTAGTATTTTATACATAGTACAAGATATTCAGGATAACTTACTAATCAATGTTGGTGATGAATGCATTTTTAGTAAGTTCAAATATTTAAAGTAACATTGATGCCATTCAAAAGAATGTACACAGGCTCTGAAGATCCTCTTAGAAAATTTACCAGTGAATGAGTAATAGGAAGATCAATAAGCTGGTTCTCTAATTTTCTAAGGTAACTTCTTTGCTAGGTATAATTAATTTGTATATGTGGTTAATTTTGTTATTTTTTAAACATTAGGAAAATCATTTTATAGTGATAACTCAGGCACATAAAGTCTTAGAAGAATATATTAATGTGCTCCTAGGCTGAATAATTATCCCTTCCAAAACATATGCAAAATAGAATCAACAGAACTTGTGACCATACTGTTTTACATGGCACAAGACTTCAGAATGATCACGGATTCTAAGAGTGATATTATGAACAGAACTGAAAGTCAGGGTCCCAGAGAACACAGTACGGTGACTGATGGAATGAGAATGATGGAGAAAGATGGGAAAATCCACACTGCTAGTTTTGAAGGGGGAGAAAGACACCATGAATGAGAGATTATAGGTGGATTCTGGAAGCTAGAAAGCAAAGAAATAGATATTTAAAAGCCTTTGGAAGGAGCACAGTCCTGCTGACACTTTGAAGTTAAGCCCATTAAGGCTAATTTTGGACTTTGATCTCTAGAATGGTAAAAATAATAAATATGTGAAGTTTTCAGTTACTAAGTTTTTGGTAATTTATTACAGTAGTGAGAAGAAGCTAATGTAGAACTCAAGGATTAGAAATTGAGTAATAGCTCAAAGTAACTTTAGAAAGTGTCTAGTATAACTTTTTTTACCAATGAATTTCACAGTAATACAGTGATAAGTTAGACCTAAAGTTATATAGTCTGTTTCAAAATCATAAAATATGCATATTCTAATCTTGCAGTGTCATATTGTCTTTTGCATACTGTGTTATGTAAAAGCTGAACCATTTTTCAGTAATCCATATGTCATTATTCCTTGGTATCCTCCTAAGAACACTAGAAGATCTGAAATAGATAAATACACACTGGCTTTGATTCTCTACCCATATTTGAGTGACTTTGTAGAGACAGGATCCTTTATGCATCCTACCACAATTATTTCCATGTTGAAGGTTGTCTGCCTGATACCATTAGGCATTTGTTTGGGTAGAACAAATTAAAAAAATCATGTCATTATAGGTTTAATTAGAAGAGATTCTATTAAATAATAATCTCCAGCAGTAAGCTATACAGTTTTTACCTGTTGAAGATCCCTCAGTGGGTTTGCTATATTGTTAAGGTTGTAAACTTATAGTACTTCTTCCATGAAGTTCTTGACTTCAGAGATCATGAAGAGCCATGAGGGCAACTTTTCATAGAGGATGGTTTTATGTTACCTCCATACAGCCCTTCAGCAACTGCACATTCCTTGCTTCTCTGTCTTCTACACTCTTATTCATTGCACATTAGATTCTTGACCTTGGCCATCTCAACTTTACCATATTATCTTTTCCTTTATTTGACTGGCATAATTATTCTCATTTCCATATAAATATTATTTATAATATATATTATTCATACGTAACTCCACCAAAATTATGTTGTTCAACAAAACGTTTTTTCACCTTTTTTAGACTGTTTTTTTATATTTTACAATCTGCTGGGATTTTGGTTGAAGTTAAATTGAATATATAGTTTAAGGGGAAGACAATTGGCATTATGAAATATTGAATACTCCTAACATTGAGCATAGAATGGAAATATATCACTTATTGATAGGGACTGTTCTTAGAAATGCATTGTTAGGCATTTTCATTGTTGTTCTCACATAGACCAGTGGTAGTGAACCTATGGCATGTGTGCTACAGCAGACACAGAGAACCCTTTCTGTTGGTGTGTAAGCAAGGTTGGCCCAGAACTCAAGGATCAGGTTAACAGCTTTTTTTTCTAAGCTAAAAGCTCAATATTCAGCTTTAACTTTAGTGTTGACACTTTGATATAAATAAGTGGAAGTTGGGTTGCATTTTGGGAACTTGGTCTAAAAGGTTCACCATCACTATCATAAAGTGTGCTTACACAAACCTGGATGGCATGGCCTACTGTATACCCAGGTCATATGCTAAAGCCTATTATTTCAATCTACAAATCTGCATAGCATTTTACTTTACTCCACTATAACACAACAGGAAGTATTTGTGTACCTAAATATAAAAAGTCTATGGTGAAAAAAGAAAAATTATCTTATAGTTTTATGAAAACTGCAGTTGTATACATAGCTGGTCATTGACCAAAGCATGTTTGTGAGGCTCATAAAAACATGCCTCTCTCTTTTTTTAATCTTCTTTAACTCAAAATGTTTGTTTTCAGTATAGATTTCAAATTTTGAGTTACAGTTGGCCTTCCACTTCTATTGCTTCTAACTCAGTGATTTCAACCGACAATGGCTAAAAAATACATGCAAAAAGGCTAGGGATTTAGCTCAATGGTACCGCACCTACCTTGGAAGCACAAGGGCCTGAGTTCGATCCCCAGTACACAAAAAAAAAAAAAGAAAGAAAAAAGGAAAAACTGCATCTCTATTGGACATGTATAGATTTTTTCCTGTCATTATTTCATAAACAATATAGTATAACCATATTTACATAGAATTTACATTGGATAAGATATTATAAGTAATCTACAGGCAATTTAAAGTATGTATGAATTGTGTGCAGCTTATATGGTAATACTACACCATATTGTATAAGCAACTTCAGTATCAAATCTTTCATGGCTACCAAGCTTGATTTACAGTTGACACATAGTAGTATGTTTGCTTTTGTATAGTGAAGTTTTATACTACAACTTATCAAGTTCAATTTTTGAGGGCATAATTTATATTCACCACCTTCTTACCATTTCTTTTGTCAACTGTGAAAATTCTCTTTTTACCAATCTATAAAAGCTTCTTTGTTGAAGTGCTCTTGTATTGAGTATGGTCTATGTCTCTTTTTTCAGTTTCCTCTCTTCTGCTTCCTATAATATATAAAAACACTCCTTTGTTCATTAAAAAATACACACATCCAGCAGCATTTCTCAATTGCCATGGTAGCATACTCACAAGGATCTCTAACACTATTTATTGCAAACATGCATCTTTTTTTTTTTTGAAACAGGGTCTTGTTTTGTAGTTCAGGCTGGCCCCGAGCGCACTATGTAGCCCAGGCAAGCCTTGAACTCAGCAATCCTCCTGTCTCTGCCTCCCGAATGCTGGGATTACAAGCATGAGCCACTACGCCCAGCAACCAAAATTCTTATTTTAACATTAATATTTCTTCAGAAATACTATACATATTTCTGAACATCTGTGAAAGATCTTTGACACCTTAACTCAACAATCATGATGGATCACATTTTCTTTCAGTGCTAAGAATACATAGTTCTAATTATTTAAATTCTGATTATTGTTCCAAGACCTCAGTATCCCAAGTTTGCATTTTTTGTCTTATTTATATTTTCAGAGTTTCAGTAGCACACTCCTGTTTATTTCTACCATATTTCCTGTGATGATACTTTCATGTTTTTGGACTGCCATAGCCTTCATTGAGCAGCCCACTGATATGTAAATTATTTATTAAATATATTTTAGCAATGCCAGAAATCTTCAGAGGATAATTTTTGCATTTTAAATGTTTTCATTTTGTATGTACACATCCCATTTTTTACAGAGTATACTTTAAGTTTTTAAAACAACTTGTAGAGGGGAAAATTACTTGGTCCTATAAATGAAGCTAAAGTGAGTTTCTGATAGTCTTATAACTGGAATATCACAATATCCGTGTTACTATTTGTTCAAGAGAAAAGATAATAAGAGGATAGAAGGGAAATATTATTAGGAATTGGTGCAACTATAAAGAAGCCCGGGTACTCTTAACACTGCACTGAAACAAGGGTTTGCATGCTAGAGATCTGTCCCCGCATACACTTAGATTGAGGTGGCCATCCATTCAGTTTCATTAACCTACTGTTTTATACAGCTGTGAAAGTCTGTTCATGCATTATTTTGATAGCATTTAAAAAATTCTCAGGTGAGTTACAAGAGAATGTGACCCTGACAGTATCTAAAATATTGTGGCTCTTGTTAGAGTGAATTAGAGCAATAGTATCAGTATTAATATACTTGTTATTAAATGCATCAGAAGTGAGATATTTAGAGCAAATTAAATAAATGATGCTCTTTTTTCATAAATCACATTCAATCTCATGTTTGGATGTTTTCATAGTAGAGTTACAGCGATGGGGAAATTAGGTTTGAATGGAAAAATAACAGATACCTATATAAACACATGCCTAGAATTTGAACTTAAATCCTTTAAGAAACATGGAAAGTCAAATAGGGCAAACACATGAGATGGTATTCCTGGAGACAAAGGATTAGCTGATATTATTTTAGGACTACTTGAGTTGAGAAAATGGTATTACCTATGTGAAGCCTAGAGAGGAATCTTGACTTTAGGTCAAGGCCTGTCAATGACTCATGTGTAACCTGGAACAAATTTCCTAACCATTTGTAGGAAATTAACTCACTTCATATTTCTTATTTATGAAGTGAAGATAATTAAATATGCTATGAAGTTCTTATAAGAATCAAATTAGAAAAGGCATAGTTTTAAAATGTTAAGGAGTGCATATTAATAGGATAGGATTGAAAACCATGCTGTAGAAATGTTATCATCCTACCATATTTAACTTGATTCATTAATTTACTCAGAAAATAGTTAATGAGTGGAGACTTGCATTTATTAAGTGTGCACAGTGCATGGAATAGTTTTTTCTTCCTGTTCTCAGGATAAATATAATCTAGTAAGAGATAGTAGTGAACAAATCCCCAAAATAAAAGTTCTTGTCAGTTTCCATTTAAGCCACCTGTCAGATTATCTAACATTCTCTATTGTTGCAAAACTATTATATACTGAATGTTTAAGTAGAAATAATATCTATATAAAATAGTTAATAATTTCCACTGATCTATTATGAAAATATAGATTCCTTTAGTATTCCCAAGTCCTCAGCATAGATATCACTGTTATTCTTGTTTTGTATATGATGAAAAAGAGACAAGGAGAGGCCAATAACATGGGTATGGTTAAAACAGCTAGGAAGTGATGGGATTAGCGTTCCTGTCAGGCACAGGCAGTCTGACTTTGGTGCTTATGGTCTTAATCACTGTGCAGTAGTAATAGCAGTTATGTCTATTTCTGTTGTACTCAGATGACCTGAAAACCAAGCTTCAGGTGTACTCCAACATGTTAGAACAGTTACCCTACTCTTGTTATTTCAGTTCCTTAAGTGTCATGAAATAAACTAGGAATGTAAATACAAATACAATTGTGTATACATGTGCCCTAAATTGAATATGAGGGAGTTGCCTAAAAATGATGGGTGAAAAATTGGAAATCAAATATCAAATAAGAAATGGGGGAAAATTAAAAGAGCAGAGCTAAAGGCACGTTTGCTGCAGGTGATTGATGTACCTTTATGCTCTTATTACAATTGGAAAGAACCCCAGTCACATGGGAACTAGCACAGAGAACCAACAGCTGGGACTGAACCTTATTAAGAAACTTCTGCACAGCAAGAGAAACCACCAGCAGAGTGAAAAGACAACTGACAATATGGGAAAAAACTTTACCAGCTGTTTCTCAGACAAAGGGCTACTATCTGCAGTGGATAAAGAATTTTAAAATGTCACACAACCTAAGTTAAGAAACCCAACTCAAAAGTGGACATCTGAAATGAACATTTTTCAGATGAAGAAGTGTAGGCAGCAAAGAACCATATGAAGAGATGTTTAACATCACTGGTCAAGTGAAAATGACCCTGAGATTCCATCTCACTCCACAAAGAATGACCGCTATTAGGGAGTCAACCAACAGTGCTTGCAGGGCTGTGAGGAGGAAGGAACCTTCCGCTGTTGGTGGGATTGGAGACTTGTGCAACCACTGTGCAGATCTGTGTGGAGGCTCCTCAAAAACACATCTTAGAGGTCCCATTTGACCGAAGTGTTTCCTAGCTGGATATATTCATGAAAGAATTAAAAGCATCATTCCACAGTGACATATGCACACCCATGTTTATAGCAACAGTTTGAAATCTTGGAAACTGCCCAAATGCTCATCAATTGGTGAATAGATAAAGATGTGAGGCTTTTAAAAATTTATATATAAAATGGAGGACCACACAGCATAAAGACAAATCTGAGACATTTATAGATAAATAGATGCACTTTGAGCCCACACTCATAGGTGAAATAAATGGGACATAGACGTGTGAATACTGTGCCATTTCTCTAGTGTGAGAAACTGAAGATGTAAATGGGGTCCAGAATGCATGATAAGTATTGTGAAATAGTGAGAAAATGTTCAAAGGGGAAGAGGATTAGAGGTTCAGAGAAAGCAAAGAAGGTAACGAAAAAAAACTGATAGTAAAAAAAATGGAAACAAAGCTTATGTATATAAGGAAGGGAGGGGGTGGAAAGGAGGACAGTGGAATGGGGAAAAAATAAAAATTAAGATATATCATGTTGGGCTGGAGATTTAGCTTAGTGGTTCTGGTGCCTGCCTAGCAAGCACAAGGTCCCTGGTTCCATCCCCTGTAACTATATACAGCAATACTGGGCATGGTGACTCATGCCCATCAGCAATCAGTACCACACACCACAATATGGGGCATGGTGGCTCATGCCTGCAATCCCAGCATTTAGGAGGCAGAAGAAGGGTTGCTGAGTTTGAGGCTTGCTTGGGCTACATAGTGAGCTCAGGGCCAGCCTGAACTACAAAGCGAGACCTTGTCTCAAAAAAAATTATCATGTATAGGTACAAATTCTCAACAATAGATGTGATCATAATATATACTTAAAATGGGGCCAGAGGGTTAGCTCAGTGGTTCCGGCGCCTGCCTCGCAAGCGCAAGGACCTGAGTTCGATCCC
>PVIC010036916.1:0-18376 GCA_004025085.1 Thryonomys swinderianus
CTGTCAGTGGTTTCTACCTTCTACTAAAAGATAATTTTTTCACAAAAATACAGCTCCCATGTAGCTTTTCAAAAAAACATGTTCATCATACTTACTTTCTTAAGTTGCTTTCCTATTTAATACATAGATACTCTAAACCTTAATGAGATGTATGTTACCCTTTTTTTTTGTTTGTTTTGAGACAGGGTGGCTCTGAGCTCACTATGTAGCCCAGGAAAGCTTCGAACTCAGCAATCCTGTCTCTGCCTCCCAAGTGCTGGGATGACAGGCGTGAGCCACCATGCCCAGCACTGTGGTATGTGGTGCTGATTGCTGGTTGATTGTTGGTGGGCGTGAGTCTCCACGCCCAGCATTGTATGTGGTTTCCGGGGATTGAGCTCAGGACCTTGCACTTGCGAGGCAGGCGCCAGAACCACTGAGCTAACCCTCCAGTCCGTATGTTACCCATTTTGGTGGATGATGCTCTTTGAAGAGATTCTCTGATTAACTTTCATAAGTATTTTCAATTGATTTCTCAGTTCCTGAGCAACTGGTAATAGTACAAATTTCATGACAGTGCTCAGTATTTATTAACTTAAACTCATTCTATCACCCCTATGTGTCAGGCACTAGTAGAAGTTTGGGACACATTAGTGAAGGGGAATAAAAATCAGTAACCGAAGCCTATGGAACCTTCATCCTATAAAGTAATGGACCACAAAAATAATAAGTAAACATAAAAGTTAAGAGTATTTTTTTATAACTTCAAAAATGGGCACATAGGAGATATTCTACATGTCATCAACAGCAAAGCTCCAGTGGGTGGCTGGAACCATCCAGAACTATTTCTGTGACTACATTCACTCTTTGATTGCTCATCTGTGATTTCCATTTTACTGAACTCTGACTCTCTTGTCTGATCTGAATTACAATGAGGGTGTTGAGTCAAATCTGTGGCTACCTTTGCATATTTTCCAACTTCAGACAGATGATGATACATGGTGTGCATAATTTTAATCATGTCAAACTAAGTGTGCCTTTTACTTTCTCTAGTTTCCCTCTAATGAGTTATATTTCGTAGCATACTTTTTGTACTATAGCCCCACAGATTGATAGGTGGCTTTTTTTTCATCATTCTCCTAATGATGAAAACCATAAGCTATGTTTGCATGTAACTTTTCTTTATATTTTTTATTTCAAAACACATACTTATTGTTATTAAATTCTAACATTGTAGAAATTAATAATTTGGAATTTATCAACCTACCATCTTAACTCTACCCCTACCCCTAGAAATAATAGGAATAATCTGTGTATGTTCTCAGTTTTTCCTAGTTATATGCTAATACATACTTTTATTTCAGTATGATCACATTGTCCACATCGGTTTGCAGGTGGCTTTTATTTACTTAAAAATTGTCTGCTGTGTCTGTATCAATGTGTTTAGGTCTTTTTCATTTCCCACAGCTTCCAAGAGCAGGAACCCAAGGACACAGTGAGAGCTCTCTGGACACCTGCCCACAAAGCCACCTAGAATTTAGATGTGACTAGAAAAGGCCCTGTTCCTGACCCTTGTGCTCCCCAGCACTGAGCCTTTCCAGGAGACCAGACCACTCTCAATGCAGCAAGTAGGATGAGCTGAATGATGGGTGTACGTTCCTGTGAGCTAATCCTGAGGATGACAGAAGCATTACAGATGTGACACCCTCGAACTGTGCTCCTCTTTGGAGCCAGGGCCCAGGTCACACACAACCCACTTGAAACAGCAGATAATGTATTTGAGCATGCAAAGATCAAACTAACATAGGAACATTGCCACAGCGGCCCCTCATCCCCATTTCACTTCTACTCTCCCAAGTCAACTTCTTAACAATCAGATATTTACTCTTGAAGTGATTAAATCCTCTTTTATCTTTTCTTTGCATTCCTGAGCTCCTCTTTATCATTTCTGCTTACAAAAGGGCAAATTTTAAGATAGATGTCAGTTTGTCACATATTAAATACCCATTCCCATGCAATGCAGTATGTATATTTACATATTCCACAATAAAAATTTAGTATCATTTCACTGATGCACCAAACTCTCACTGGTATAAAGACTACTCTGGAGAGAAAGCCTTGAGTATCGAGGTATTTATTAAACCATATGTGAAGTGGTTTGCATACTCAAACAATAATAGGGAATTTTATTAACATAAAGGGGGTACAAACTTGTTTGGCAAGAAAATAAGTAACATTTCTGTACCGAGTGAGTGGCATTTCCACAGCTCAACACAGGGCGACCCAGTAGCATTAGGCAAGACTGGAAGACAGGGGTGTTCATTTCTGCTTCAAAAAGGCCCAAATTTAAACTTTCAGAAGTATGGGTTTGAGAAACCAAATTCCTAGTCATGGGACTTATGGCTCTCTCCACCTATTTCTTTCAGATACCATCGTTCTTATCGCATCAATTGCAGTTGTTTCTGCAAAAACTCAGGGTAACATTTTTGCCACGTCTGCGCTCAGAAGTCTTCGCTTCTTACAGATCCTGCGCATGGTGCGCATGGACCGAAGGGGAGGCACCTGGAAACTACTGGGCTCCGTGGTTTATGCTCACAGCAAGGTAGGATTTGCTTTCCTACTTTTAGAATAAAATTTCTGGAACTTTTCCAGTGATTATTGTTATAGTTAATAGACCCATCACAAGCAAGTTTAATCATTTCAGACACTGGTTAAAGCTATTTTTGGACATAGTATATAAAGGATTATTTTTAAGCCATCATAACTATCCAAGAAATGGTTAAATGAATGGAATCATTCTTAGATTTTTTTTTCCTTTTTCACCTCTAATAATCTTCCATTCTCTTTATATTCTAGGAATTAATCACAGCTTGGTACATAGGATTTTTGGTCCTTATATTTTCATCTTTCCTTGTCTATTTGGTGGAAAAGGATGCCAATAAAGAGTTTTCTACATATGCAGATGCACTCTGGTGGGGCACAGTAAGTATTAAGACGTGGGGGGGGGTGGTTAGCAGATATTGTGAAACATTTACCTCAACTGTTATATAATAGTTTCAGTGGATGATCTCAATGAAAATATTAACTTTCAAAAGGGAGGTATGGGAAAAATACACACTCCTCATAACTGAGGGATTTCTATGTTTCTTCAATGCAGGGAAGCTAAGTTGTCTCATAAATCATCATTTATATTTCTAGAGTGCTAGATTTTTACCAAAAAAAGGATCATCTTAAAATAATGATTTTAAATTGATAAGCGTATTCATTCGTGTGTTTAAGCATTGTGGAGTCCAGGCTTAAATTGTTAATTGTTGCAGCGATTTTTCCACACACCAGAAAGCTTATCTTTAACAGATATTTAAAAAGTGAATGCCAACTGAAGGTTAAAAGAATGAAATAAAACACAAAAAATGCGGGCTGGAGATTTAGCTCAGTGGTTCCAGCACCTGCCTCGCGAGCGCAAGGCCCTGAGTTCGATCCCGGAAACCACATACAGTGCTGGGCATGGTGACTCACGCTCACCAGCCCTCAATACCACACACCACAGGAGGATTGCTGAGTTCAAGGCTTGCCTGGGCTACATAGTGAGTTCAGGCCCAGCCTGAACTACAAAGTGAGACCCTGTCTTAAAAAAAAAATAAAAAAGTGCAACAAAAAAATTCTTGTGAGCCTTCTATGAGATTATATATATATATATATGTATATATATATATATCTGATTTTAAAGCTTTCCACTCAAAATCCTATTTTTCCTTTATATTGCTGTTGAAGAATAATTTTTCAAATAAACAAGTACATGTAAAATCATAATTTTCATAGAAGATAAACATGAGATCACCACTGCATTTAATTTATTTTTAAGTCATTCTCAGTGAAGAAATCAGTAAGGTATTAAGACCAGTTTACAAAACAAAGCATTCAAAGGTTCGAAATATTAAATGAATGTACAAATAAAGGAAAAACTGGCTTGTTTTACAGTGTGGGAAGTAGGTCAGATGGACCTCCCCAAGACGTGGCTTATGTAATTATGGGCACACAAAAAGTACTGTATATTGCTACCAATTATCCACAACTTAGAGAGTTATAAAGTAGCTCAGAAGCTAAGGAATGTGCAGAGCCCATAAAATAAGAATCCAATAACGTGGAAGGGTGTGCTCTGAACAACATAGAGTTTTCCTTTGAAGTGAAAAATCCTCCACATCGCACAGAATTTATGAAACAGTCATTCAAGCATGTGCCATAATAAGAGTCCCACAGAACACAGGAGTGTTTGTACAACATATAAAGTACATTACTTTTTTATTAAGACATTCTGGATGGGGGTTATGTGAAAATACACAGCATTTATAATTTTGTAAAGAATTTATTTCCACTCTTGTCCAACAACATAAATTCTGCTATAAATCATCATTAGTATTTCTTGAGTGCTAGATTGTTGCCCAGATAAAAATAAATTACTGTCTTAAACTGTGATGCAAATACTAGTTTTTTCCTTACTTGTTTTGTGAAGTATAGGTTACCAGTTGTTCACTGATTCTTAATTAAAAGGTCATCAGCAAGACCTAGAATTCCTATCTGGGACAAGGAACATTTACTATACTAAGGGCTGTACCTTACTACTACCAAGGCTGTACTAAGCAGAACTAGGCATATTGAATAATGGCAACAAAATAATAATAATAGGTAGAATAAAAAGCAGAAACACACTCACTAAAGATGAGGGTTCTGGTGCTCGCTTCGGCAGCACATATACTAAAGATGAGGGTTCTGAAAGATTACCTGCATAAATGCCTATAAGATTGTGCTGTTGGTCACAAAATATTCTGTTAATTTCATAATGTGGTCTCCGACTCCTATTCTCTACTCACAAGCCAAAAAGGGCATTGTAAAAGGAAGAGAGTGGGGAATGGAAGCGTGCAAGCATCTGACATTTTGGGAGGAAGTTGAGGATTGAACTCGGGCCTTCACATTGAACTACTTCCCCAGCCCTTTCTTTAAATGATTTATTTTTCTTTTGAAATGGAAATTTCAAAATTGGACTGAGGCCCAAGCTGGGTTTCAACTTGCAATCCTTCTGCTTCAGCTTCCTAGAGTGCTAGGATCATAGGTGTGCACTGACATGCCCATCTCTGAGATTCTAGATGTAGAGAGCAAATAAGTCTGTTTCTTATGGTGGGATAAATGCATAAACAGAGAAAACAAGAGACTTTTCTTGGTAGCAAAGGGAAAGCAGTCCTTCACCTGAGCCTTTAAAGTAACAATGAGTCAACTTTAGCTTCTGCTTCTCTTGGATCATTTAATGCGTTTCAGTTCCCTGCAGAAGGGTTCAGGTGCACTTTCTTCCCATTGAGATGCAGTTGTTGGCGAGTTTTGCCCTGCAGCAATTTTTGTTCCTCGTTCTTAAGTCTTGCTTTCCTCTTATTACTAATAAGCATCACTGTATTGTGTGTTGAACAGTGTGTGGGAGGCTGGATATACCTCTCACTTAGTCACCAGCCAGCTTCTTCTGCCAGAATAGCTCATGGCAGCATTTCAAAGGTCATCCTGTGATTTCCAGGGGAAGCAACCTAGTTTCCATGATTTCCAGAAATGTAGCCCTGTTTTGACTGATGTTTAGCCTACACTTAACAGGTTTCTGAACTGCCTAATTATGTTTCCTTTCCTGACAAAAGCTTTCTTTGATATGAGAGTAAAAATTTTCTGCTATGTCAAGCTTCTAGGAATAAAAAGAAGCCGTGTTAGCCCACAGCACAATTGTTGATACCAAGTGACTCATTAATAAAGTTTTCAGGAGCCTAAAAAACAAACACGAAAATATAAACAGGAGGAGTTGTTATTTCTGTTCTTTATAAAAAGAGAAGATAGTAGCTGTTAGTATTAATGTTAAATAAAGGTTTAGACCACTAAAGACTTCCCTGCCATATTTGTCTAGATAATTTTAGTTAAAATTATGTGCTGCCTATAATGGGTAACTTAATGACTGTGAAAACACCCAGATAAAATAGGGAAGAAAAGCACCTTGATTGGAGTATTTATACTAAATGCTAGACTTCCATAAAAAAAGGAAATTTCTATTATTAAAATATCAACAGGAAGTACAAAATGCAGTTTGTGTATGTATAGATATGGCGCCCTGATGAGTTCCAGGTGTTAAATATTGTATTAGTGACCTTTGCTTTGCTAGGACATGTGCACTTGACTCCCAGGAACTTTGTAAACCAATTAAGTTAACAGTCAAGATTAAACCTCACAAGGGCCGGAGATTTAGCTCAGTGGTTCCGGCGCCTACCTCGCAAGCGCAAGGTCCTGAATTCGATCCCGGTAACCACATAGAATGCCAGGCGTGGAGACTCACGCCCACCAGCAATCAATACCACATACCACAGTGCTGGGCGTGGTGGCTCACGCCTATAATCCCAGCACTTGGGAGGCAGAGACAGGAAGATTGCTGAGTTCGCGGCAGTTTACCTGGGCTACATAGTGAGCTCAGGGCCAGCCTGAACTACAAAGTGAGACCCTGTCTCAAAAAAAAAAAAAAGATTAAGCCTCACAAGTACTTGACCTTCCCATTAAAATAGGAAAGGGTGTCCTGGACGCCAACTCTGGGGATAACAGTGTGGTGTAATCAGAGCCACTCACAACCATGAACAACAATTTAAAGAACTTTGGCTCCTGAAAACCATCCTATACTGGAGAATGAATGTACCTAGCTCACTAGTTAAGAAAGATAATAAATAAGCCTGATACCAAGACCATAACAAGTACCCAAAGGTGGTGGCTATTGTTGGTATAGACATTACTGCTATAGACAGAAGAGTCTTTATAACAAAAGAAACAGAAGAGAGTTACATGCTTTATTTCAGACCACAGTTTAAGCACAGAAGGGGTTTGGAAATGGGAGAATGTGGTGAAAATATGTTCTGGGATCTGAATGGGCAACTGATTCAGAGGAGTTAGAGAAGGGGCAGGAAGAGGTGACTTGTAGCTGAGGGACTAGTGGCTCCAGAAAAAGAGAAACTTCCGGCTCCTCTATTGAGCTCCATTTAATTTTACTTTCTCTTATTTTCTTTTTAATTACCTCAGTTTTGTCCAAAACTAAAATCTAAGAATAGATTTTCCTGAACATACTTTCCATTACTGTCTCCTTTTTTCTATTGTTACTTTTTCCCCTTTTTGACTTGCTGCATATTCATTCTGAAATAATGTAAGATTGGGTTGTCCTGAAGTAATTTTTTCTGGTAATGACTTGTTCTTGAAGGCCAGGCTTTTGCTGTTTCTATTCATTGCTGTTCTTGTGGTGAAGAAGGTTATATGTTTTTTAAAAAGTTGCATACAGCAGCAGACAGTATAAATTTATTCTTGAGTACACACCTGAATGCAGATACTACTTGAGAGCATGTGCTTGAAATGATTACTTCACCCATACAGAAAAATTTTATATAAGCCATGTTTAGCTCCAGAATTCATGATAAAAACTTGCCCTCTTTCTCACACCCAACCATGCCATTTCCTGTGTAATATTGTGTACAACATAATCAACAAGTTGCGCATCCTAAATACATGCTATGAGTTTTATCCTCTACAATAAGAAATCTGTAAATGAACAAAGAAACATTTGTCCTTGATAATGCACATTATATTCAGAAAATCAATTCTCCTCGTTTTGGGTCCCAGTAGAAAATGTTTTCTGATCATCCTACAGACCTTTGTTTTCTAAGCTAATGCTGATGTGCTTAATCATTGTCCTTGCTACCAGTGCATTACCTGAAGCCATGAAAGCTTTCTGTAGACATAAGAGAATGAACTCTCCAGAGCCCAGCTCTTCTAGAGCATTCTCAACTACCAAGCAAAAACACATACTTATCTAATACCCACCAAAAAATCCCTAGTGGTTATAATTATTTTTAAGTCGTATACATGCACTAATGAAGTCTATTAGTAATAAAGCCATTTGAGAAATTTCTTCCAAAGAAGTCTCTTCTTTTATAATGTCACCTTACGGAAGGCTCTGGACATTTTTCTCTCACTCTTACTGCAGAAGCTTTGGGACATGTTGTTTTGAAAAAGAAGAGAAGAATTTTAGTCAAGAGACCTTCGTACCAACCCCAACATTATAATTTAATAGATATGTGATATTAAGCAATTATTCAATATCTGTAAAATGGAGATGTGATTTTATAACATTTGCTCAGCTTAGAGCAACACTAAATTGCTTTATGTACAAAATGAAGGTAGGACGTATAGAAATGTTTTATCAACCAATAGGCACATGCCAATTATTACTATTTTTACATTTTTTCTCATGACCCAGGAAGAACAATATGGAATGATGATGCCCTGAACTACCTACCACATCAGGACCCAAATTATGCAATTCCACAACCACAGGAGATTCTAATGTTTGAAGTAGTTCGAGGAGATCAAATTTCAAAACTGACAGATTTTATGACAACCCACTATCTAAACTAGGTGCTCAGGAAGTAACTTTCAAGAAAGAGAATGGGAAGGAGAAAAAGCCAGAAGACGAGGGAGATGAGGAGGTAGATTGTTGACATACTGCTCTCCATAAAGGATTCCTATATGGGTAAATTTTGCTCTTCTGTGAAAATAACAACACTATAATCTAAATTTATTCACATGAATGCATTAGCTGGAAGCTAGTGTTGATAATTATATCTTCATAATCAGACAAATAAATGTTAGCTTGTTATTCAGAGCAAGGGAAAATTTTGTGTATTCTACTCTGGAATTAATTTGATTGTTGTGGGAAAGGGAGGTTTACCCTAAACCTGTGCCTAAATTATTATCAGACCATAGCATCTTGCATCTCTTTCTCTCTCTCTCTCTCTCTCTCTCTCTCTCTCTCTCTCTCTCTCTCTCTCTCTCTCTCTCTCTCTCTCTCTCTTAGACAGGGTCTCGCTTTGTAGTTCAGGCTGGCCCTGAGCTCACTATGTAGCCTAGGCAAGCCTTGAACTCAGCAATTCTCCTGCCTCTGCCTCACAAATGCTGGACAGGCATGAGCCACCACACCCAGCATTTCATTTTTTTAAATGAAAATAGACCCATATTTGCATTCATTTTTGTTGTATTATTCCTGAGGACAAACTCTTGATTAGTAAACTCATGAAAGTGCCTCCACTCTGCCTCCTACTTGGCTATCTGTTGTACTATTACACCAAAATTTTCAACCCACAAGTTTTCAGAAGTTATTGTTATGGATGGGCATGAGTGAAACTGAGCATATGGAACAGGTGGGCAGACATCACTCTGAGCTGCTCACGTCTGCCAAGTCACCTGCAAATGAGTGGTCTGACTGAAGAGAGGGTGCACGCTGCCAAGGCCCGCTCAGCACTGCAGCAGAGGAGCCACAGGAGGGAGCCAATCCTGCCACCTAGACCTGAACACAACCTATTGTGCACCTGGGGGTACATCTGCCAGCCTTCGTCCCTGATCAGGGTCTCACTTAATGACACTAACTCTGCCCAAAGAGATGTTGGATATTCTTAACTTTTTTATTGTTTAATGATTGAAAACAAATTTAAAACTAGATTATCATTTTTCTAATGAGTTATAGAAATCGTATTCTGAAGTCAGTGAGTAGGGATCATGGAAAATTCTTTAATAAAAATTCAATCTATCCAGTATATGATAAGTGGTGCATCTTTTGTCCCTTCTGAGATGAGGTCAGAAACAGAAAGATGCTCCATAGAGTGGTCTAAACCTTCATCTCTTCTATTCTACATCTCAGCTCTCGCACATATTCATGCAAGCAAAAGCTAACACTTACCTGTGTGTAGAAAAGTAAAGTTCACAAAATACTATTTGATTTACTTGCTCATTCATGTGAGTATTGTATGTGCTTTAGAACTGAGACTCTCTTGACTTAATTTCCTCTCCTCTAACCAGTCAGTCACTGCCACTGCTCCTCGTGATGGTTTGCATCTGAATGTCACCCCAAAATCTTTAGGCATGGCTTTATGAAAGTGATTGAGTCATAAGTATCATAATCAACCTGCTCTTAGGAGGTGAGCTCTGGGCAGAAAGCCAGGTCACAGCGGCAAGGCCTGAAAGAGTGTGTCTTCCTTCTGGGCTTCTCCCTTCTCTTTGCTTCCTGGCTGCCATGAAGGGAGGAGCTTTGTTCCTATCCCTCCCACCGTATCCTGGCCTTGGTGCTGGATAACTATGTACTAAATACGTGAGCCAAAAGAAAACTTTCCTCCTTTGGGCAACTTTATGCAGTGACAAAGAAAGTAGCTAAAACACCTCTCCTGGAAACATACTGACTGAGCCCTGCAGCCCAGCAAATGCTCCCCAGCACACACAGAATTCTGCTCTTCCCACTGTCTGAATGCTTGGAGAGTTCCATGTCCATTCTCAAGTGTTTTTATGCTTGTTGTATCTGTGATTGTAATGCCATGGTTAATTTCATGTTGTTGCATAAACCAATGTTACCTATACAGGAAGAAAGATGATCATGTAACAACAGAGCAGAGTGCTTTAGAAAAGCTTGATAAATACAAAATGTTGCTATAGAACCAGAAGTAAACACAAAACTGTAGGCAAAATGCCCTAAATACCTAGGCCTCTAGATCCTATGCTCTGCTGTAGAAATATCGATACGATAATCTTAAGTTGTTCACATGAATGAATTAGCAAAAACTAGTATTGATAATTATATCTTCATAATCAGGCAAATAAATGTCAGTTAACTTTTTACATAAAAGAAATAGGGAATATTTTATAACCTCTAGAATTAATTCTGTTATTGGTTCAGATGACTCCACAAAAGCTGACTTTGTGTTCCACTAGGAAACACAACTCGTAAAATAATCATTAATTGAGAAAAATTACTTGTTACACAGTGAGACCTTTTCTGTAAAAAAAAAAAAAAAAAAAAAAAGATGCATTATGAGTTAAGTTCCCACAAAAAAAAGATAATAATTCCAACCGCAGAGTACATCCTCCATTAAGAGTAGTAGGAAACAATATATATTTATGTGCTTAGATTAATATAAAGTACTTTGGTGATAATGTGGTTTGATATATAATATTAAATTATCTCACCTACAAAGAACAATAGGGTTCAATATTTATTTTATGTTGGTTTACTGCACTATGTTTCCATTTATTCCCTTGGAAAACATCTGCAGTGCAGAGGGAAAATTGGTGATTTATGATTCACTTTTTAATCCATAGTATATATTAGAAAATAATTAAATGCTTCACTCAGGAATTACAGTGTCTAAAATGCACTCATACAGAGAAAACCCATTAACCAACACTTATTGGTTCTCGTCCTCCTGAACCCACCAGGTCCCTGTCATCCACTCCCCAGCCCACGCCTGACCCATGCGTAGCACACAGCACCCTCTTGGCTCATCCAAGAACAAAGGTGTTGGGTTTGATCCAGCACTACTCTCCGCTGTGCTCATCTCCTGTACTCACAGCACTCAGGAGACTGAGGCAGAAGGATTACCATGAGTTGGAGGCCGGATTGGGCTATATTGTAAATTCAAGTGTATGTAGGGTAACTCTGACCCAGAAAAAAAATTGCAAGAAAACAGAGAGACTAAGATGGACAGACAGACAGACAGACTGAGATGGGTACTGAGACAGGAGAGAGGCAGACAGACTGATGTTTCAAGGGAGGTACCGTATTTGTCTTTTATCACAACAGCCCTCCATTAGTAGATTTTATGTTTTCAGAAAACAACTCCTGTTCTTAAGTTCACCCGCCCCATGTCACTCAGCACACTCTGTGTGCTGTAATTAACCGTCGCCATCTGCCCTTCTTATGGAGTCACCGTGGCACTGTGAAGGGAGCAGCTGCGATGCAGATGAGGTGCCAGAAGACAAGTCTCTTCACCATGCCAGACTATCAGGACCCTGCTGGCATGCAGATCTGTGCAGAGATTTCCAGAAAACAGCACATGGGCCCCTGGGAAGTCCAGGCATGAGCACAGGTGCACCTCCCCAGGGTCTCGGAAAGCAGTCACTGTTCTAGACTCTCCCCTAACGTCCTAAGAACTGGCGTCTTTGGGTCCTGGCTTCCTCTGACTTGAAACCTATGAAACAGCTCTCGAAAGTGGAGATGGTTTATTGTTTAGCATGTGCCCAGGAGAGTGAGCCAGGAAGGCCTCTGCACACAGTTCCTGTGCCCCATCAGCAAGGTATTTCAAGTTCTAGGGAAGAGAAACATCCTACAGCTGTCATAGCCTGCTGTGCGCCTGTTGCTGGTACTCTAAGAGCAGCTTTACCAGAAGTGCAGAAAACCTGTGGATTTCTATGTAGGGCTCTGGGCAGCTGGTCCTTGCCTGAGAAAGTTGGCATCCAGGCCAGGTGGTCAACGTGGCTTCCTGAAGACCTGCAGCTTTTCAGTGTAAGCACCACTTAGAGTCTGGCGCCCCCTGTCGGTTCACATCAAGAGGCCCAGTTGTTCCTTTGCCTTCACGGAGGTGAGGTGGTGACTCCAGGACAGTGGGAAGCTGAGGCAAAAGGATTACAAATCTGAGTCCAAGCTGGGTACCTTACCACCTTAGTGAGATCTTGGTCAAAATAAGTAAAATTTTTAAAGGGCATGAAATATAGCTGAACAAGAAAGCCCTGGTTTCCCTGGATTCAGTCCCAGTGCTACCAAAAAAAAAAGAAAAAAAAGAAAAAGGAAAAAGAGAAGGAAGAAGAAGCTATTTACTCTTCAGGCAAGAAATAAAACAGATTCCCACGGACTCCCTCCCTAGCATGGAGGGTGACAAAATGCCACCTGTTTCTAGATGCTTCTCTAGCCTAGTGGGGCAACTGAAGCTCCCGAAATTCTCAACCCAGAAGCTTCCTGGCACCTCTGAAACCAAAAGGAGGGTGTTCCCTCATTCCACACTCAACAGTGTGGCTATCCCAGAATTTGATCCGGAGGCCAGAGAGAGGGAGGGCAGTTGGCACCGCACCCGAAGGACCCTAAGGAGCAGCTCTGAATTCCCTCAAGAGTCCCGCGAAGAGAGGGGCGGCCTTAAGCTCAGATTAAAAGACAGCCAGGTCCGCTCTCTGCTCAGGACAAGGCAGCCATGCCTCACTCAGCTGGTCCCTGAATTGGCACAGTGGTTTAAAGCCTCGCTCTGAGCCCTCTGGCCCAGCAGAAGAATTCGAGTGTGTTTCTAGAATGTACTGGTGAAATGTAACATTTTTTTAATATAGGAAATAGCTTTAATAAAAGACTTCAGTTCTTACATCAAATGTTTACAATCAGCAACGAAGCAAATGACCATCTTCTTGAACATCAGGCAGTACATCATGTTATCATTTTTTAATTGAATTCTTTATTGGTACAATTTACATACATCTTGCAATCACATATAACATTGGGGAATTTGTACCAGTATATGACACAAGTTAATTCTCATTTTTACCCATATCCCTACCCACCCACACCACCCACCCCCTTTATACATACTCTTTTATTTTCTTTCTGAATCATATTTATTCCTTCCCCTCATTACATTCCCACACCAAATTTCCTATGGAAATTTCCCACTGTATAAAAACTGTCGTACTTTCTAGAGCTCATTTGCATCTACAGGTGTTCATACCAAAGAGAAGATCCAGTATTTGCCTATCTATGATCTATTTATTTCACTTATTAGTATATCCTCCAAGTGTCTCCATTTGCACATAAATGAATTGATCTTGTCATTCTTTATGGCAGAGTAATACTCCATTTTATTTTTTTAAAAACACATCTTCTTTATCTACTCTCCAGTTGATGGGCATTTGGGTTGTTTCCAAGATTGAGCTATCATGAACTGAGCTGCTATGAACAAGGGTGTACATCTGTCTTTCCAATATGATTTTTTAAATTCTTTTGGGTATATTCCTAGCAGGGGGATAGCAGGGTCAAATGGGACCCCTAGTCCTAGTGAAATGTAACATTTTTGACTGTGACCAAACAATGAAATTTCTTCTGCAATAGATTATTAAGAAATAGCTGTAAAAGCATTAAGCTGTTTTCCAAAAAAGGTATAGTAGATTAAAATCTTTACCACCTATTTAAAATTAGTACCCTGTAATAAAACGGAGCCCATTTTTGTTGTTGTTTTGCATTCTCAAGAGATTCTTTGAGAGTCCCCTACTTGTGCTGGTGGTGACATCTGATTCCCTTGACAACCAGATTCTGCTACAAACCCTGCTCTGACCCTTGTGAGTTCTCCCCCTGCAGGCCTCTCCTCACCTCACCCTGGTGTGCTGTTACCCACAATGCACCTGGCCTGTACTGGCTGCCCTCACAGGAGCGCTCCCTGCTCTGCCAGACTGAAGGCAGTGGCAAGGGAATCCTCCTCTTCCCTCCACCCAGGCTCTGCCTCTAGGGTTCTTTACTCCCTGAAGATGTACAGAGAAAAACTAGAGGCAAGAATAAAAGTAGGCAAAGCAGCCGGGCATGGTGGCTCACTCCTGTAATTCCAGCACTCAGGAGGCAGAGACAGGAGGATTGCTGAGTTCAAGGCTTGCCTTGGCTACATAGTGAGCTCAGGGCCAGCCTGAACTGCAAAGCGAGATCCTGTCTCAAAAAAAAAAAAGTAGGCAAAGCAGTTACAAGGATACTGTACCATCTTGGTCTTCCAGGAAAGCTGTGAAAATTGGTGGGTGAAATGAATATGCAATACCTTAAAGAAACAGTGTCAGGGGGATTATGGATGGGAGCGAGAGAAGGAAGGAAGCAGGGTGGCTCTGAGGGTTCTGCTGCGCGTGGATGGATGGTAGAGCTCTTGATTAAGACAACAGGAGACACAGGTTGGGAGAAACAAGAACTCTGCTTTAGCCACGTTAAGTCTAATTGGCCGTGTGACATCCACGTGGAAATATCCACTGCAGACATGTGAATTCAGGGCTCAGAAGAGCAGCCTGGCTGAGAAGTATAAATTTGCTACGTTCAGCACAGAAATGATATTTAAATCCATCAGAACATTTAAAATCACGGGGAAGAGAGAACAAAGAAGGAAAGAAATAGAGAGCTTGAGAAGAAGAATTGTTGTAAGGACCTAGAGCCACACCTTGGGAATCCAATGCTCAGTGGCTGCAAAGAGAAGGAGACACCACAGAAAAGATGCTACCAAAAGTGCAAAGGGAAGAGTTCAGGAGGGAAGGAAGGGTAAACAGGTGCTGAGTGTGATGCTTCTGAAAGGCGGGCACAGCGGTGTTGATTATCCCCTTGTTTAACACTGCTGCTTCTCAAAGCATTATCCCCTCCAGCACCCAGGAAGGAGGAAGGCACTGCCTGCCTGCCTCACCCTGTCCATCTGTCCTAATCCTCATGCCCCTCGTTTCCTATCAGCCTGTGGCATTGGGGGTCAGACGGTCCTTTGTAAAAGTCTCTTTCTTCTCCATTGAGTTCCCGTTCATATAACCCTTTTACAAGTAGTTCTCCTCCTTTTTGAAAATGATATTTTCTGACTTTCCTTTCCCCCCCCCTTCTTGGAATATCTATTTCTTGAGATCTTTTTAGACCCTTCTTGGCACTCTTAATGCTCTTCTGTGTGCCCAAAACTGTGACAACCACCTCATACCAGATCTCAGACCCCAAATCTCAGGCCAAACCAATCTTTCTCTCAAGATTTGAGCTCTTATTCTCAAATCCCTGTTAGACATTTGTACACCAGAGTAGTACTTACATTTTAAAAACCATTATTTGCAAAACCAACCCCTCACCTTTACTCTAAGACCCTCTCTTTTCATTATTGTATTTTTATTTATGCTGAAAACATCTTTTCATTTGAACTTTTCAAATCATTGTTGACTTAGTCTTCGCCTTCACCCTAGAAAATCAATGAATGTATTTCTGTTGAACTCCTTAAACACTCCTATACATCCCTTTAACTGGCTTTCCCGCCTCTCTCATTCTCCCCGTTCCAAGCCATTCTGTGTATTTGCTGCCATGATTTCAGTTCCTGAAAGCACTACAATAGTGTACACTGTTTTACAAACCATTCCCAAGTATTTCTCAGTGAAAAACAGGAAACAATCTTTATCCCACCATAGGATGCGTCTGTTCATTTATTCAGTGCATAGTTATTGAATGACTGCAGCGTGCCAGCCAGTGCACTGCCACTCAGCAGGGGGAAAGACACAGTCACAGCCCACAAGAAACAAGTCAATTTCATCAAAAATACTACTTCAGATACTGATTGTTTTAATAAACATATAAAATAGTAGAGCTGAGATTGAGATAACTGGCAAGTAACTATCTTAAGTAGGGTGATGAGAGCTAGTTTTTTAAAAATATATATATATGTTGATTGATGTATTTTATGTAATTGTACACATTTATGAGGCCTTGTGTGACATGTATTTATAAAACAATGATTAGTCAGGGTAATGAGCGTGTCTATCGTCTCATAAATTCATTTCTTTACCTTGGGAACATTCAAAATCCTCTGTACTATTTTGAGCTATCCTATTGTATCTCGATATCACAGTTACCCTGGGTAACTATAGTTATGTGCTATAGAATGTTAGAAGTTACTGCCCCTTCCCATTTGCACTCTGAGACCAGCTCCCGGGGACAGTCTCTCTGTGGAATTCACATTTGAGCAGCTACCTGAATGGAGACCTCAGAGTAAAAGCAACCTGAAAGGAAACAGCAAGTCAGGACCCTGAGGCAAGGCACAAGTCAGTATGCCAAGAGCGGGCAGGGGTGGTGGGAGAAGAACGAGACAGACAGTGGTGCGAGGCTGTGTGTGAGAAGAAGCCCCGGCTCCAGGGTGCAGAACCACGCAGGCCGGGAGAGGAGCTGGACTCGGTTTGAAGGGATGTCAGAAGCTCCAGAGAGTTTGGTCATGGGCGACACATGGTGTGATTGTCACATTCCCTGAGGGCTGGGGTGTCGCTCGGTAGCAGAACACTCACCTAGCATGTGTGAACCACTGGGTTTGAGACTCAACATCACAGGAAGCAAAATAAAATAGATTTGACAAAAACAAGATATTCTTTGACCTAACTTTAGCATATTACATTAAGCTCCTCTTCCACTAATACTTTTCTGTTTTTTATCCTTAAAGTGACAGATTATTGTCATATTTAGGGGACTCAAAAGATGTTATGATTTATGAATACAATGTAGAATAATCAATCATAATTTTGTGATTTCAAATTCTTTTGTTTTTCATGTCAACAAAAAATAGACTTCAGCCATTTTTACTCTATACTACTACTACTAACTCTGTTCTGTGCAATAGATCTCAGAAAACACCTCATCCCTCCTAGCTGAGGCTGTGTGCCCTTGAATCACGCCCTGGGCCCCACCCACACCCTCTGCCAATCATGATTCTCTTCCCTGCCTTTCATGAGTTTGATTGTTTTAGATTCCACATATAAGTGAAACCATCCAGTATTCATCTTTGTATCTTTCTTTTATTTTAGATCATCTCATTAGATACAGAAAGAGTGTTTGATAAAATTCAAACTTATTTCATGATTAAAAAGCTCAATAAATTGGGGAGGCGCCCCGCACCGCGGGTGGAGAGTGGGGGTGGGGACGCAGTGCTCCAAAGCCATCTTGGGCGCGGAGAAAAGAGGCTTATCGTCCTCCTTTCCTGAGTCGGCATCGTCCACCCGCAACCGCGGCCACCCCACCGGGGATGCACAGTGCACTGTTTCACCCGCCTCATTTGGCTGCTGTAGGCTGGGATCTGCCCTGTCCCGGGCTGAAGTGCGAATGGGGAAAGCCGCAGGCTGGGCGAGCACAGGGCAGGCCTCCTGGGCGCTGCGGCGCAGCTCGCTCGGGCTCACGGGGCGACTGCGGGCGAATGGCTGGTGCGGGAGCAGCGTCTGCATAGGGTGGCCCGGGAGAGTCCTGGGTGCTCAGGGTCTTCCTAGTAATTGGTGCTAATGGCGAGTGGTATGGTCTTAACCTGACACATCTGGTTTCATAAAAAAAAAAAAAGCTCAATAAATTAAATACAGGAACAGGCATGTCAATACAATGAAGAGTATATATGATAACCCTGCAGCTAACGTTATACTTACGGGAGAAAAACCGGAAGTCTTTCATTTAATGTCCAGAATAAGACAAGGGAGCCCTCTTGCCCCACTTGTAGTCAACAGAGAGCTAAAAATTCTCACCAGAGCAATTAGGCAACAGAAAGAAATAAAAGGCATCCAAATCGGAGAGGAAGAAGTGAAATTGTCACTGTTTTCTGATGGCATTGTCTGCACAGAGAAAACTCTAAAGAGCACGTGCACACACACAAAGAAAAAAACAATAGTTCGATAAAGCTGTAGGATTAAAGATACCAACGTATGCACAAATCAGTAGAGTTTTTAATGCACTAATAGTAAACATTCTGGGAAAGAAATCAGTAGAACGGTCTCACAATAATTTTCAATAATAAAATACTTAGGAATAAATTTAACC
>PVIC010036917.1:0-18334 GCA_004025085.1 Thryonomys swinderianus
CAGTCAACGCAATAAAATAGGAAGCAATTACCGGGCCAGAAAACATTACAAACTTTTATCCTCAGTTTTGCTAAATACAATCAAGTAAAATGCTGCCGCCATTACTCTGCACCTTTCTCGTCTCGTGCGGAGCTGGCGCGATCTCGCCCTGAGGACGCACGAGGCTGAGCCTCACGCGGTGCCGAACCAGCCCCGGCAGCACGACCGGGCGGCCCGATGCTTTGGGAGCCGCTGCCTGCGCTGAGGTCCGCCGCTGCCTCCCTCCCGACAGCGACCCAGCCCGTGTCCACCGCGACCACCGACCAGGGAGAGGGCAGCAGGTTAGCAGTGAAACCCGCAGCCGGACGCGGCCGCCAGCGGCTCAGTCGCTCCCGGGCGGACTCCTCGTCCCGAGCGCAGTGACCAGGGCCCAGGGCCGCGCTGACCCAGGACGGCAGGAGGAGGGCGGGCGCTGGCCTCTCCCTGCTCCGTCCTCCCGCACGGACTCGGCAGCACGGCGGGAGGCCAAGGCCTCGGCGGGGGGAGCTTGTGCTCCGTGACCTGAGCCTGGCTCGGGCGGGTCGGCAGCTCGGCAGGCCTGGCCTCCTGCTCGGGGTCCTGCGGGGCCCGGGAGAGGCCCGCGCGCGGGCTCTGAGCACAAGGCCTCTCCAGCCCCTCGATTCCCATGGGGTCACCGTGTGCCCCTCTGTCTGCCAGTGGTAGTCGGCCTGCCCAGCAGCAGCTGTGGCCCAAGAGCCACCCCACGACCCTCCAGAACTGGCAGCGGCAGCAGAGGGTATTTCCCTGCTAATTGGCTTTTTGAGCAGCCAGACCCAGGAGAAGATGTGAACAAATAAAGCCTCGCTGGGGTTAAACACCCATCCGTAATTCTTCAGATGTTTCCTTCAGTGTGTGCATGTGGTTTCCACAGAACAAAAGCAAATTAATTTCCTGATGCAGACATCTCATCGGTTTTAACTCTGTGTCTCCTTATAAAAGGTGTATTATACCTTCTAATGGATATATTTATGGTCTGCTGTGAGATCGTGCACAAGAGTTAGAAATTACCCAGAGGCCTTGGGCATTCTGTCCTGTTTGAGAGTCTGTTTCTTCAGGGCTGTGCAGTCAGCGGGGTCTGGCTGCTGCCAAAACCTGGAACAGAGAGGATAATACAGAAGAATGTCAAAAGTGACCTGGTGATTGTAAGAAGAACATAAATACTCACCCGAGTTAGGATGTTTCGAACCCAAAGTGAAAATTAAACCCAATGATCTAATGTAAAATCTACGCACAGAGCCTTATTAAAAGTGAATGTGCTAGTTATATACACTTGAATGTTTATGCCACAAACATTGGTCTTTTATACATAGTCCTGAGAACCATGGAGTTACTAACAGTTGCTTTTGTTTCACAGATTTTGGGGAAAAATATATTAATGCATATAGAGAATCACGTTATTATTTTCATAATTTATTCTAAAAATAAGTTTGGCAAAGGGGTTTAAGAATTTAAAGAAAATGTCTAACGTTATTGTGGCTAAGCATTGTGTCTATATGTGTCAGAGTTATAGAAAATATTTAGTAATAAATGATAAGTACATAAATCTCATCCTAGAAAAATATGTGTATATATACATATACATATATATACATATATATACATATACATATATATACATATATACATATATATACATATATACATATATATACATATATATATATGATACTGTTTTTTTTTCTTTGTCTCAGTATGCTGGCATTAACACACAGTATTGCTGAAATACTTCATTCATAAAAATTCTGAAGGCTTGGGCCGGAGATTTAGCTCAGTGGTTCCAGCACCTGCCTCTCAAGCACAAGGTCCTGAGTTTGATCCCGGTAACCACATACAATGCTGGGTGTAGTGATTCACACCCACCAGCAATCAATACCACATACCACAGTGCCAGGCGTGGTGGCTCACGCCTGTCATCCCAGCACTTGGGAGGCAGAGACAGGAGGATTGCTGAGTTCGAGGCTTGCCTGGGCTACATAGTGAGTTCAGGGCCAGCCTGAACTACAAAGCAAGACCCTGACTCAAAAAAAAAATCTGAAGGCTTCCTGACATCCCTACTAAACTCCTCTGTACACAGTGTGTTGTTTCCCCAGTTACCTCACGTGGCCGGTGTGCTCTCCACAGAAGAATCTCCTGTCCACTTCCTCCATGGCACCTTCATGCCATGGCAAGAGGACTGAGGCCCCTGAATGGTGCCTGGCACAGACAGCATCTCAAGCAACACCTGTTAAATGACCGAATGAGCCCAGAGGGAAGAGCCCCTGCGCTAACTGTCCTGGTTAGTATATAAAGCGAAGGTAATGTTTTCTTAAGGATATTTGGAAATTGCCTTCATCCCTGCATACCTTCAGTGATGCCTCACTCAGGTATATCTTGATTGACTTATTTATGACATTATTTTCATAAGACAAGAATGATTGTGTAGGCACAAATCAGTTTGAAGCTTCACTGAAGGTTTTGGGACTTGAAGCCATGTGGATCCATACTTGGAAAAAGGGCCTGTGGGATGGCTTGACTGTCCATCCACTTCGCGAGGTGAACTTGGACCTCAGGGTGCACTATGATACAATTGTCGTCCGTATCTCAGTGGGTCCCATAGCAGACGTTTGCCAGGCTAGAGCCTCAGTGAGAGTCTTTTCAGTAGCTGACCCACTAACTAGCAAATATCGTTTAGATGTTTGAGAAGAAAAAAATTTACTGAAAATGTTTCATCTATCAGTATCATATGCATCAGCCAATTTAACCCCATCAAGTACAGGTAAGAAGTAAGAAAATCTACTGACATTACTGGTCAAATTGAAGACCAAGCACACTCCTCTGGAGAATAAGTAGATAGAAAAGATGAGAAAAGAAAAGAGAAAAAAAATCAGTGCTGGAGGGTGGAAAACGGGCAGCCGAAGGATGAATAAAAACAGAAGAAAGATGAGGAGGAGCAGAAGATAGGTAACAAAAGACGAAACTTAGCTGCAGATAAGATGTAGATACTTAACTGATAAGTGGAGCAAATCATAAAGTAATTAAAGTCTTAAAGAAATTCTGACAGATCGCACGTCTGTCTGCCTGGAAATTAGAACCAAACTGGCGGATGAGCCGTAGTGATGATTCGAGAAGTGCATGCCGGGAGTGATGGGCGGAGCTCGGGGAGCAGCATGGGGAGGAGGGAGGAGGGAGGAGGGAGAGGTGTGACCAGCCCCACCCACAGCGCTGGGCGCCTCTGGGGTGATTGGGCCAGGACAGGGGCGCAGTCCTGAGCTGCCCAGCAAGGACGGGGCCCACCGCAGTGCCGAGAACCAGTCCTGACAGTCTTCATTTTGTAGATCAGAAAAACGAATCTTCAGCAGATGTGAAGCCGCAGCTGGCCCGTGCTCCCGTTTGGAATGAACACTAACAGAATCTGTTGTGAAACTGAGATCCGAAGAAGCCCTTTATAATCACAACTCCCTCCCATCACGTGTGCGTGTTTGCACGCGCGTGCGTGTGTACAGAGGACAATTGCTGGGGTTAGTGTGTCATTTCCACGAGAAGCTGAAATAAGCAGACGTGACCCGTGGGCAGCTCGCTCTGCCTCCGCAGTGAGCGCCAGCGCTCGCCTTGGCAGGTCTGTTGGGCCAGTGTCTCGGTGGCGACCACCCGCTCCGATCTCACTGAGCTGCAGCCCCGACCCCTCTGATCCGCCTTCTCTTCTTTCCAGGCTCACACGGACGGGACAGAGCTGGAGGACTGAATCTCTCAGCTAGTGAAAGCTGCGCCCCGTTCTCGCAGTTTTCCTTTCGCTATCCCACAGTGGTCTCTTCTCCGCCAGAGGGACAGATGGCTTTCTCTTACTGCTTTGGTCTCTCGTTCCTTGGTTTGCTGTGGGAGCTTTTGCTTGATGAAGCCAGTTACCCAGGAAAAGCCCCCTTTGGCCGAATGTGAAGACAACTCAATAATGTCCTTAGTTACACCTGCAGAATTCCCACACCTTTGCCACAGGGGTAACATGATCGAAGAGTGACGTTTAACCCCATGTCGCTATAATCTCTTAACCGGAAACAAATTAAAACTCTTGGCTGCACCCAAAAAGACAAGGAAACGTACACTGGCAGAACCCTAGACCCCTGGAATGTGACCGTGAACAAGGTATGTGGCAACGAACCATTTCGAGGTCCCACATCAGACTGTCCAACTTGGCCTGGTCTTCTGACACGGAGTGGAGTTCAAAAATATAGTGAACACTTCATTTTAAAAAGTATAATTAAGGGCCGGAGGGTTAGCTCAGTGGTTCCAGCGCCTGCTTCACAAGCACAAGGTCCTGAGTTCGATCCCCGGTAACCACATATAATGTTGGGCGTGGAGATACGCCCACCAGCAATCAACACCGCATACCACAATGCTGGACGTGGTGGCTCACGTCTGTCATCCCAGCACTCAGGAGGCAGAGACAGGAGGATTGCTGAGTTCGCGGCGGCTTGCCTGGGCACCATAGTGAGCTCAGGGCCAGCCTGAACTACAAAGCGAGACCCTGTCTCAAAAAGCAAAAAAAAAAAAAAAAAAAAAGTATAATTAAGACCTTAAATTTCTAAATGTAATAAGTCCTGAAAAATTAGGTGATTTTCAGAAATATGGTGGCTACTGTTTACCTATATTCTAGCAATCAAAATAATGTAGAGATCATGGCAGGTGAGAGAAGATGTATTGGTTGAAATAAAAGCATCGTATAATTCTTTGGCTAGATTGTAACTCAAGAAATATAATAGGGATTAGCTGCTTCAACGAAATGCTCTTAAATCAAAGTTAATTCAGAAGTTTCTGTTTCAACTGAAACATCTGAAAGTTTGTTTGAAATGCACAGTCTCAGGCTTCATTCCAGCCCAACTGGTCCAAAATATTTTTTATCTTTTTTTGTAACAAAACTAGGAGATTTATATGCTACCATGGGAATGCTTGTATGCAGCTTATCCATTTTCCGGCATCTCTGGGCCTTTGAACATATTTTCCTTTATTTGCCTGGTAGAAAATATTATACTTAGCAAAGTTTCCCCAATTTCTTTCAAATCTTTATTGACACCTGTGTGAACATGCCTGACTCTGACTGACCTGGAAATCGGAAGGGGAGGGGGATAGTGATACCAGAGAAATAAATGCCTTTTGTTTCTATTTTTTTCTCTGTACATTGTGTTTTGACCAGGACATTCATAGAATCCACTCACATTTCTTCTTTCCTACTCCAAACAAGACAGATAAAATCTGGATCAAGCAATTAAGTCAGCTGCAAATGGCATGTGATCCTGGGGTAATAAGATGGATTAAGGAGCATTTTCAGTAGGTAAAATCCTCTTCCTTAATTTATTAGCCATTAGAAGGAAAAGAAAAGAAAGCCGGAGACAGCATAAGACCACCAGTGCTTCTCACCACCCCATCCCACGGAAACTGGTGCAAGCCACGAGACATCTGTGTGTGGTGCCCTGCAATTATTTGCAATTGGATTTCTAGAGACATTTTGCCTTAAGAAATTCTCCTGAAATTATAGAAAAGCCTTACTATATGATAAATATATTAAAGATTCAATGTCTATAGCCTTATGAAACATTAAAGTCAATAAGAAAAATGCATCATGAGATGGAAAGCTTCATTTAAAACAATTATTTCAGTATTTCATATTTGTCAAAAAATATGACTTTTGCTATAATACCTTTGCAAATAAAGTGCAGTCAAACAGTGAAGGTTCAGCCTAATCTTTGTACTTTCCTTTTTATACTTTGAAAAGTGAATGTGCTCAAAACCAACTGTGCTCTGGGAACATCTACCCAGTAGCATCAGTCAGCTGCTCAGGCTGTGGGGGCAGGGACTTGACTAGCTGTATCCTCTGAAGCGCCTTGGATCATGGGGTAAAATGTTACTGAGTTTAAATCAGCACAGGGACTACCAAACAGCACGTGCTTGATACTCTATTTTCTTATTGTTTTGTGTTTATTGTAAGTAATGATGCTGTTCGTCATGAGGAGCTGATATATGTGTACAAAACATTGTGTTCCTTTATGAGTCCCTGTTTTCTTCTCCCTCTTCTCTTTTATCTGTTTGTCCCTTTCCCATTTACAAAATCTCTATTTTCCTGTTTCCTATTATTTTTTATTTTGCTCTTTATTATACTTTGGGCTTTTCACAGAAGAGAAAATCTGTACAACATGGAAACGTGTGTGGTGTGCTGATTTATTTCAGTTAGCATTATGGTCTCAAGGTGCTACTGTTACTGTTACAAACTTGTAAATACATGTCTCGCAAACTTCATTTAGTTTCTCTTTATAATATGTTTAACATGAGTCTCTAGAGCTTCGTGTTCTACATCAACATGTTGTGTGGTAGTTTGAGATGGCAGTGGGTGTTATTATATGCCCTGATATCAACATACCACGTGAAGCCCACTTATACACAGCACATTCTGGAAATGACTGAAACAAAGTTTCAGTTTAAATATTTTGGTGTATCCCTCCATCATTTCATTCACTTATTTCATTTAATCATGAATGTTTAAAAATAGTAGCACAAAATAAAGAGTTGGATGTTGTGATTTGTTTTTGTTAGAGGTGAACAATCTCTGAATAACTTAGAAAAACAAAACATTTTCACAAATGATTTTCATATCAGTATACCTGTGTAAAATAATAATAAAAAAACAGATTTTTCTAAATCAGTTTGGTCTAGTTTGACCAGATGTTAGCCCAATCCAAGAAGTGTTTACTGTATTTCCCCAAGATGCTGGTGTCATAATAGATTTCAAGGATATACAGGAATATTTCAAGTACATTTCAAGGAACTTTACATTTGATTTCTACCCTAAAATATGTAGTGCTCAGAGAAGAAAATCAGAGTAATACACACCAAACAAGGAAGTCACTGCAGCCTACTTGAAAGAAATTCATTTTTGTTTATCATGCCATCATGTCCTACGTTTTGACAAGTGCATAGAACTTTTTGTAGAAGTATTGAATAGAAAAGTCATTGGGAAGTGTATCAACCCTGAAAAGTGTTATTCACATTTCTTAATTTATTTTGCTCTTGTTTGGCTGTACAGAGATGAGAGCCAGGGTTTCCTACAATCAGACCCAGTCCTTTTTATTTTATTTTGAGCCAGACTGTGACTAAGATCCCCAGGCTGGCATTGAATTTGCAATTCTTCTGCCTCAGCCACTCGAGTGCCTAGAATTGCAAGTGTGTGACACCCTCACTAGATCATTCAGTAGTTCAAGTTACATCTACATCAGTTGGGCATCTGGGGGAAGACCCTGGGGCCCACGAAGAAGTAAAGAAGGACGGCATCTTGCCTCACACTCCAGAATCAGCAGCAAATAAAAGGCGGAAGAGTCAGACCTTCCTGAATAGGGAGGGGTGTGGCCTGGAAATTTATCCTGGCTGCTCTTATTTCATTGGATGCTCATTTGAAGAGATTTATCATCAATAGTTCCATGGAAAGTATATCCCAGGAGACTTTTCACCACACTGAGTGCTACTCCCCTCGGAAACTGTAAGAGAGGTAGACATGGTCTCCAAATCCTGAAGAAAAGCAGAACCAGTTGGTAGTTGGTAGAAGTTGCTGGCTCTGTGGGTTTAAAACCCCTTGGTGCTGGAGGTGAGGCAGGGGCCTCGCTAAGCAGCAGGGCTGACCGAGAGGACACGGACGGGCCCCTGAGGAGCAGCCAGGGACTGACCCCATGCCGTCCCACTTTCTTCCTCACAGAACATGGGGGTTGAGGTGCCTTTTCATTGCAATAGTTATTTCAGTACTAAGCGTCATTCTTTTTTAAAATGGATTGAGTTTATTGGTTCATTTTAAGTGTACATTATGGCCACGTTCATCATTCGGAATGTGTAGCTGTACGTGATGTATCTTGATTCTCATTTTTCCCATCCCCTTGCCCTCTTTTCTGCCCACCTTATATGCATAAGCTTTTCCTTTTTAACCACCAAATTGTGTTCTGTCCTTCTTCGCTTTCCCCTGCCCCCTCCCATTTCCCCTTTCTCTTCTTGCTTCCTATTTCCCAAAACCTATCACACGTTCTGGACCTCATTTACACCTTCAGTCTCTCACACTACAGCAACTATACAGTATTTACACATCCAGGTGCTTTTTATTCCACGTGCATCACACTTGCATTTTCACGAGTGGTTTTCCATTTGGCAACATCGGATCCTGACAAGCACCACCATGGATACGCAGGCTTCAAGTCAAGTCACAGGGATTCTTAAAAATAAAGCACACGGCGTCTCAGGAAGCATGCCAGCAAAGCTTTTGATTAAAACATGACTAATCAAAGTGGACTTTAGAAAGAGGGATTGGGCAGCTGTATTCGAGAGAGAGGCGAAGTGATCCCAGAACCACAGAAGTCAATTTCAAGGTTTATTAGGTGAAGAATAAGAACCGGATATGTCACGTGTGTCTAAGTAAGATCAGATTAGGGTTTATACTTCCAGAAAACACTGCCATGTGCTGAAATTTTACTGAAGCTCTGCACTTGCTAAGTACAGCATTTCACATATATTAACACATTATATATTCATGATATTTCAAGATAGGCAACATTATTATTATTATTATTATTATTATTATTATTATTTTGAGACAGGGTCTCGCTTTATAGTTCAGGTTGGCCCTGAGCTCACTATGTACCCCAGGCAAGCCTCGAACTCAGCAATCCTCCTGCCTCTGCCTCCCAAGTGCTGGGATTACAGGTGTGAGCTACCACACCCGGCACTGTGGTGTATGGTATTGATTGCTGGTGGGCGTGAGTCACCACGCCCAGCATTGTATGTGGTTACTGGGATTGAACTCAGGAGCTTGCACTTGCGAGACAGGCGCTGGAACCACTGAGCAAAATCTCCGGCCCAACATTACTTTTTTATCTTAGGTCAATTAGCTAGGTAGTGAGAGTGTAATCAGCTGGTTGAGGTGTTAGAAGGCGATTTGTGCTTAGGTCTGTCCAGCCTCAAGCACCATGACCCTCTCACTTTGAGCCTTTTAAAAACAAGGACATTATTTGAAGTTGTATCTTTCCTGACATCCTGCAGCCTAGGTCCGATGCTATGCACGGTAAAGTTAATAATCCAGGTTTTCCAAGAAGTTCACACCAACTGCAAAATTTTATAATGAATCTTACCAAAAATAAATAAATAAATAAATAAAAGTCCCTACGATATTCTTCCATCATTAAAAGTAAAGAAATAGAGTGGTTCCTGATAATTATCTCAAAGAACTGGAAGTGTAACTGTCACATGTAATTTTCACATCTCCAAGTAGAATAGCACTTATAAAGAGAAACACTTAAGGTTGATTTAACAGAAGTTTCTAGAGCTGTCAGCGAGATCACAAAGCATTTAGGAAATCGGGCCATGAATGGCGCAGGAAGAACTCCGACCCGGGGAGGGGGAGCCGGGCTCCGCCATCTGAACTGCTGCGCAAGAGCAGGACCCGGAGCCTCCGAGGCAGCAGCGCTCGGCGAAGGCAGCACGATGCAGACGCGCAGACCGGGGTGTGCGGGGAGCCCGCGGGGCGGGAGGCCGAAGGGGATCGGGTCAGCGGCGGCGCCCTCTCTCCACGGGGACCCCCGGGGAACCACCTCCCGGAGCTGAAAGACGGAGTCCAAAGCACTGCCACGGAGAGACAGGAAATCGGTACAGAAACTCCGTTTGCATGAGAAATGTCGAGAGAGAAATAAAGCGCTTTCTCTCCAGGAGTGCAGGAACTCCGGGGGGTGTCCCGGCCAGCACGGAGCCCCGAGGACCCAGCTCCGAGGTGTCTCTTCGGCTGCCACACTGGGCCTTCCCAGAGTCCCTTCTCGGGGACGCGGCAGACGAATCGAAGAGCCTGATTATAAACGAACAAACTCCAGTACTGAACATGTGAAAGAGGGAAGGATTTAAGAAGGATCCACAGATACTCAGGGTGACAAATATGTCACCGGAAATGAAGATGTCGAGACCTGGGATGACACCTTCGGCCGAGTCATCTAGCACCAAGGCGCTGAGTGTGGGCTGAGAACGTGTCGCAGAAGAAGCAGGAAGGAGCTGGTGGAAATCTAAGGGGGAGAAGGGACAGGACTGTTCCGTTTCGGCCTCACAGGTGAGGATCTGAGACCCAGGCCCCTGACCTCAGGACCTGTGCATCATCAGGGGAAGAACTCCTACTTTGAAAACTAATAAGTGACACTTCCCTGGTGTGTAAATAACCAATTGCAAAGCCAAACCGAATGAGTTTATAGTGTTACTTACGAAAGACAAATTTTTTTAAAAAATCACATTTGAATGATTTTTTTAAAACATCAGAAATTTAAAAAAAAATCTTTCAAAGTAAAGAGTGTGTACAAAGTGCAGGAGTCACACCAGCGACGGTCACATTGGAACAGTGTCATAGATAAAAAGATTCTCGAGTACAGAAGGGATAGAATATGAAGCCCACATCGGCCCATAATCAGCTAAACTCATATGTAAGTAAGAGTGAAAATTAAATATAAGTGTCAATATAGACGTCTCAGACTTTGGCCCACAAGGATTGCATTTACCTTAAATACTGGAAAGAGTATTCCCTCAAGAAGGGAAGTCAGGCCCAGAGGGCCCCAAGCGGGGGCAACTACCTGTGTGACAGTCACAGAGGACCCGGAAATCACAGCTTGTCCTCTCTTTTCTAAAAAGGAAGAAGAGCAAGTCCTGTCCTGCAAGATACAGAGTAATCCTGACAAAAATGAAGCACACAGAGAGTTTACTGGGCGGGAGATCTTTCTGCTTGAGACTGTGGACTGAGGAACACGTTTCTCTTTCCCCCAGGAGCTGCGAGTGGAAACCAGGATGTAGCGTAACAGGATCCCCGAAGCACCAATCAGCAGCAGTTGGGCTCGGTTCTCCCTGGACGTGCTAGACGCACAGCGACCCCTGGAGAAACACAGTCGAAGACTGAGCGTGGAGATGACGGGACTGGCAGGGAGAGGGCCGTCCTGGGACCGTGGCATTCACAGCAGGTATCTGTGCTTCAGCTCTGCGTCTCGGTACCTCATGTCTGTCTACCTCGGCAGAGGTGTGTCAACCGCAGATATCTTCGTCACCTGTACCAGCAGCAGGCTGTGAGGCCGAGACAGGAAGGTCACAAGCTTCAGGCCAGCCTGGGTGAATTAGAGGGATCTGGTCTCAAAATAAAAAGAAAAGTAATAACAATAGCAGTCATGGCTGAGGATGTGTCGCTGTGTAGAGGCCCTGGGTCCAAACATCGTTACCACACGCACATGCACAGCCATGCACATACAATTCTTCAGGCAGCGCCTCGTTTTTGCTGGGACAAATGCTCCCTCTGTTAGGAACCACAGGGTGGGAAAGGAGTTTCTCTTCTGCACAGTCGCCCCTGGCCACAGCGGTGCAGGTCTTCCTACCCCTCAGCTCGTGCTTGCTTCGTGGACCCGCCGCGACCTCAGTCCTCTGGCCTCGTGTGTGCCTGAGGCGGCGGGGGCAGCGCAGTGGTCCCGCCGGGCGTGGGCACCTGGAGGCGTAAGCGACAGGGCACCCGGCACGGGCAGCTCTCCGCGGCTGCAGACGGTGGTGTGGAGGCCTCTGCCCTCTGCTGGGAACTTTCCTCCCGGCTCTGGCCTCTTTGGACTCCACCTTAGCTGATCTGCTCTGACAGCCACACAGTAAGCTGAGTGATGGTTTTCTCAGTGCTCCTGAGGATGGACACAGGGGGCCCTTTCCTCACGCACATAACCGTCCCTTACATGCTTAGGGCAAAACACACAGAACATGGTTAGAAGGGGAACAAATCCCTTTAGTGCCAAACTATCTATGGTTGTCTTGCTTTTTGTAATTGAAAATGCTTCCTGCTAACAGCTTTGCATTGATGGCCCAGAAGCAATGGATGTGGGCTTCTAAAGCAGGACCTTCAGTGAGCGGCAGTGATGGACAGTTCGCTCATGCCTTGTGTACGGGCATCTTCCTGTTTTCCTGAAGACCATGTAAGCAGAGATACTGTCGGGCTTTCATCGTCTCACGCTTTCATTAGTCAGTTGAGCCTTTGCCTCAAATTCACCAGAGCCGCCTTCACGGTGCACAGGGCCAGGGGAGGTGAGCTGCCTGCCTCTTCCTTCCAACACCGGGACCTGCAGGTGACGACAGGAAAACCTGAGAGTAAACCCAGAACGCTCTCCTCTCACAGCCTGGAGAGCTGCATGGGTCAGACTCTGCTCCCGATGAGGAAGATGGCCGCGCGTTCCTTGATCCACGCACAGAGGGGCCTGTTACACTCCGAGTGCCTCCAGAGGTCTGTGAATCACAGAGAAAATCCTGACGGCTCATCTTTCTCTTTTAGGGTTTCCTAAGAGTCACAGAATTGCCCGTGTCTCCACATCTCTGTATCCAAAAGAGGACAAATAAGGGGTAGTGATGGTGTCCAGGAGGAAAGACTGAGAGGTTAGATTATTAAGTACACACAGATAAATAAATCCCTTAGGAGAAAGTTAAATACATTCACAGGCAGAGACATGGGGCTTCATCTTGAATTATATAGTTGAAAAACTACTGCAGGTGTCATAGAGTTTATGGACCTGAGTGCATCCAGCAATCCATTTAAAGTCGCTGTCACTGGCCAACACCGGGCCTGCGGGGCGTGATTTTATATTATGACCAGAGTGGACACTGGGAAGCTGCAGTTGAACTGATCCTCTTGATCATGATTTTGTTTTTTGTTTTGTTTTATGTTTCATTGTTTAATTTGCACCATGATGCAACAGGATCAGATTAACAGTTTTCCTTCTTTTTTTCCTGCTATCCCCCTCCTTATGCACAAAAGCTTTGCTTCCAATTCTTCCTCAGATTTTCTCTCGATTTTTTCCTTGTCCCTTCTTTCCTTTCTCCAATCTCTTGTTCCCCTGCTCATCTGAACATTTTCTTCTCATTTCTCAATATCTGTTGTACATTTTAGTCCTTATTTCTATGCCTGTCCAGAGCCCTTTAGCCCCAATACTCCTTTCTTTATTTTTCTAATTGTCTTTTTAAAATTGAGTGTACTAGAACATTTTGGGCAGACATTATGGTCACAGTCATCATTGAAAATTTGTACCTATACATGATGTATCTACATTCTCATTTTCCCCATTCTCCTGCCCTCCTTCAACACCACCTCTATGCACATAAGTTTGCTTCTGTTTTATCAGCTTCTTTCCTTTCCCTGCCCCCCATTGCCCCTTTCCCTTTGAATATTTTCTTCTAATTTTACAATGAGATTTACTAGCTCAAAACAAAATATATATGAGAGCTTTCAGAATTCATAGTCTGTTGTGTATATTCTAAATCTGAGGATTCCACTATATAGTTCTTAGGTTTCACCTTATTCCTTCTTGTTTCAAAATAGCACATGCATTATTTAATCTGTTCTGTATTATGATGTTTGAGATTAAATTGTCAAAACACCTGCTGAGAAGCTGGTAGGGATGGGACGATACCATCTCATCCTGTAAGTGCAGGAAGACCCAGGTTATAAATCACTTTTTAAAATGAATTCCGGAAAACACATATGCATGCATACAATGAGCTCTGTAAGCATAATTTGTATTAGTACTTATTTTTTTTGTACCAGGAATTGAACTCAGGACCTTGCATTTCCTAGGTGAGCACTAGATCTACTGAGGTAAATCTCCAACCCTTCCTTGTACTAGAACTTATTAACAGTAAGGAATCACTGTAAAAACCCGCAAGGCGAGATCTATTCAGTCAACCAGTCTTAAATTCACCATTTAAAACTGGTGTATGAGAGTGCTTGCTTCAGAAGCTTCTAAGGCCTATCAGAGTTTTATCAATAAAATTTTATTTATCAATAAATGTATTCATATTTATTTGTAAATATTTATAGATAATCGTTTTATTTGTAAATAAATGTATAAATATTTTTTATAAATAAAATTTCACTTTTGTTAAGAATCCAGGAGGGCTGGAGATTTAGCTCAGTGGTTCTGGCGCCTGCCTCCCAAGCACAAGGTCCTGAGTTCAATCCCGATAACCACATACAATGCTGGGTGTGGTGACTCACGCCCACCAGCCATCAATACCACACACCACAGTGCCGGGCGTGGTGGCTCACACCTGTAATCCCAGCTCTCGGGAGGCAGAGGCAGGAGGATTGCTGAGTTCCAGGCTTGCCTGAGCTACAGAGTGAGCTCAGGGCCAGCCTGAACTACAAAGCGAGACCCTGCCTCAAAAAAAAAAAAAAAAAAAAAAAAAAAAAAGAATCCAGAGAGACTCTAGTGCTTATGATCTCCTCCTTGTGTTCTCTTAGGGAACAGAAATAGTAAAATGGACCTGGAGGGGCACTGCTGTGGGCAGCTCAGGGAATTAGCAAGCCCGTCTCAGCAATAAGTAAATAAAATAAAAAAAGAGCTGAAAAACGTATCTTCATGTAAAGCTCCTAGGTTCATTCTCTGCTAACAAAAGCAAATAAACATTCAAAAAAGAAGAATCTAATTAGAGAGACCTGTGTATAATCTTCCTAGATGCATACTTAATTGTATGCATTAGCTTTGGTTGATTTTAAACATGTATCTGAATAGGTTAAAATACAATTCAATAGCTCTTCTTATCCGTCATACAGGAGAGAGGTTCCAAAAAACAGTATTTTCATTTCGTCTCTTTTAAGGCTCACACTTTTGGCCCCTGTGGTTTCCAGTCCTCACGACAGACGGACATGGAAAGACATCGCCCCAGGGTTGCACAAACCGAGACAGCTGGCTCTGAGCGCTTCGCACGCGAGTGGCCCCGCCCAGCTTCCCTGTCTGACGTCAGCACGTTCCGTGGGACGTGATGTCACGCGCACCCGCTGCCTTTATTTAGCACTTTCTCATTACAGCTTTGGTGTCTGGGGACAGGAACGTGGGAAAATCAAGGGGCCCAGGGTGTTTCTTATTATTTCACTGAAATGTGGGATATGATTTAAAGAAACGTCCTACCCAGCTAGGAGGAAAAACCGACACAAAAAAACCTCATGCTTTTGCTTCGTTTAAAGGTTTTTGGTTCCGCTACGAGTGGAGCTTTGCCGTGCTTCGCTCCCTCAGCTGCCACGTCCTCTAGGGTACAAACAGAGCCTGGGATGCCAGGGACGACCGAAGGGCACCTCGGCGCTTTCACTCATCATTTACGTTCTTCAGTGTCTGACATCTGGGAATCCTGGAGAAACATTTTTTAAAAAGCTAAGGGGTTGTGCTGAGGTCATAGCATTTCTTGTTCCTTTTCTGGAACTTGTCAGCACAAGCTTACTTTACATCCGGGTAAACCCGTGTTTTCTCTGTTTTAAGCCTTCGATTTGATTAGTTGTCTCCTTTTTCTGTTTAGAGTTAGCCTCATTGAGAGTCCTCAGAACAGAAAAATTTAAGCTGTAGGCCTGAGTGTCTCGAGGGGTAAATACAGGGCCTGAGTGGAGAACAGCTCTGTGCGGGGGGCCTGGTTTCAGAATCCGTCACAAACGCTTTCCTGTCGTATCTTCTACCCCAAACCCTGAAACGACGCCAACAGTCGCCCTAACACCATCAGCCTTGTCAGAGGATGGACCGAAAGGTCCCGTCTGCAGCTGCGTAGGCATAACCACTCTCTGCTTTAATAATGATTTTAATAATAATAATTTTAATAATAGGGCCGGAGATTTAGCTCAGTGGTTCCGGCGCCTGCCTCGCAAGCCGCAAGGTCCTGAGTTCCATCCCGGTAACCACATACAATGCTGGGCGTGGTGACTCACGCCTATCATCCCAGCACTCGGCAGGCAGAGGCAGGAGGATTGCTGAGTTCAAGGCTTGCCTGGGCTCCATAGTGAGCTCAGGGCCAGCCTGAACTACAAAGCGAGACCCTGTCTCAAAAATAATAATAATAATTTTAATAATAATAATTCAGCTTCACTGCCTTACCTCCCTGAGTTCTGTGACTGATTGTCTTTCACAACATTTACAAAACAATGCAAATTATGTTACTTGTGAAGTTAAGGGCTAATAAGCAGCTGTCACTAGATCTCTAGCCATCTAAATCTTCAGACCCCAAGGTGACCATATTCAATATGTGTGGCACCCTTAGACTTCAAAGTCAGTTGTACATGTAATACACACGCACACACACACACACATGCACACACAGACACACATACACACAGAAGAGCATCCAAATGTTTCCTACAACTTGAACTTTGCATGCAATAGTCCAAAGCTGAGCTCCATGGAAAGAAGTTCTCGGGACACATATAATTACCTCGGACAGCGCTGAGTTCCTGACTGCAGCTGTGACGCTACCATGGTTGTGGTCCAGCACGATAGTTGTAACTTGTTGGTAGTTACAGCACTGTGCAGGTGTCTGGTGACTGTTGAGAGGACCCCTGATAATCCTTAAACTTGCATTCTCTTTGCTTCATAGGCTCAGCATTTAATGGCAATTTTCCATAAAGGAGCTATTTTCTACTCTGTGATCTTTTTATATTCTGCTTCCTAGATCTCCTTCTCTTTTTCCTGCTCTTTCTCTTTCTTACATTACTGTTGTATCTATTCTACTTAAATATGCCATGTAGAAATTAATGTCCAGTTCACATGTAACTTCACATGCTCAGAGTTAAACCAAATGCAGCTCAAAACTTTTAGATGAATAAGCTTTGAAACAATCTTTGTCATTCATGGACAAATAATAAATAATTTTACTTCCTAGTTATAATAAAATGTTGGTAGTAACAATTCAATTTTTATTACAAATTATTTTCCAAAATATTGCTTATAAAATTCAACAATATGCATGCTGCTTAATAAATATTTGCTAATCAAAAATAAGTTTCACCTGCTCATCCTTCTGTAACTGTGCTGGTGAAGACATAAACCCCTGTGATGATCTTGTCAGGATGGAGCCAAGGATTCTCCTTGGGGTAGGATGTAGCTTAGCACTTTGCAAAAATTAAATGTGCAGAATCTTCTTAATTGCTTAATACCTTTTAGATTCAATAGGGCAACTTTTGGTGAAGCAGTTTTACTTGTGCTAATATAACGAGAAGGCGTAAAGATCCATTTAAAGTTTGATGTAACAAAGACATAAATGTTCGGTACAGTACTCTTTATCACTAATTCCTAAGGGAAAAGTATATATTTAACAAACCAAATCCAAATTCATCAAGCAAGAGAATAATCTGATAAAATCTATGTGGCTGTCACAGTTATATTCCACAGGTTTGCTTTACATCTGAGAAAAAAATTATAATACATTATTAACATTAAGAGTTTTGTAAAAAACTCTGTGCATATGTGTGTTTAAATTACTCCCAGAGGATAGAAATCCTAACAATGACTAAATCAAAGTTGTAGAATTACTTGTGATTTTTTATTCTCTTCATATTTTTTCAGAGGTTTTGCAGAGTAGTAATATCATTGTTGGCTATCAGAAGAAGGTTTGCAAAATACCAGAAACTTATACTTTTAAAATTTGGTATTGGATTTTCTTCAGTCTGGAAAAATATCTTCCATAAACAGCTTAAAAGTACTCGAGTTTTGTTTGCTTATTTTTTTGTTGTTTGCTGAGAATCTCAACTTTAATCTTAGCTCTCCTAACTTTTAAATTCCAATATGAAAAAGTAGTCGGACTGCTCAGGGCGGCTCTTCCTACCGCGGAGGAGGCCTCCCGGCCGGGCTGCTGGGCTGGCGCTTGCTTTTCCCACCTGCGTCTTGCGGACCACAGAAACTGAGACTGTGTCTCTGAGGATCTCCCCAGGGCAGACTTTTTCAAACAACGTTTTCCTGGGGAGAGCCTATCACACACGTCTACGTAAAGCTACACCCATGTGCTCAAACTGCGATTGTTTCAGGGTGTTTTGAGTTATTTTTGATGGTGTGAGGGCAAGGGTGACTCGTTTGAAATATTTTTCTAGACCCTTAAATCATAAAACTTTTTTTTTTTTTTTTTGAGACTGGGTCTCGCTTCGTAGTTCAGGCTGGCTCTCAGCTCACTATGTAGCCCAGGCAAGCCTCGAACTCAGCAATCCTCCTGCCTCTGCCTCCCGAGTGCTGGGATGACAGGCGTGAGCCACGATGCCCAGCACTGTGGTATGTGGTACTGATGGCTGGTGGGCGTGAGTCACCACGCCCAGCATTGTATATGGTTCCCGGGATCGAACTCAGGGCCTTGCGCTTGCGAGGCAGGTGCTGGAACCACCGAGCCAGATCTCCGGCCCCATAAAACTTTCAGTAGGCTAGAGAGTTCAAAATGTTGAACAGGGAGTGCTGGGACAGTGGCATTCTGACTCCTTGAACCCAGGTAGTAAGTATCCCAACATCTGCTGATGGTC
>PVIC010036918.1:0-18337 GCA_004025085.1 Thryonomys swinderianus
CTTGATCCTTATCTCTCCTCCATTAAACACTGAGGTGGGTCAGCTTGAGCTCTGACACGTCTACTCAACAAAATATAAATTACTATTAATCCATAATTGTTTCCTCATACTAAAGTTTTCACCACAAATGTATTGAGAATGCAGGTGATATGTCATATGCTCCCATCTCTCTCAGGTACTGGTTTAGAGATAGTTACTGAATTTTTGCTGGGCACTAATATTCTTCTAGCATTTCAGGAGATATTGATATTTATGAGTTGTTAGAAGTCTTGATATCCTCTAAGTCTTATTTGATACATAGTCAAAGAATAGTCATGGTAAAGATGGAAAGGTCAATATTAGTGTAATGTTGTGGTGATGCAATGGAGAAGGGTGGAGTAAGAAACTCTCCTGCTTTTTATGCAGCCACTCCTCTTAAATTCAAGCAAGTAAAGAAGAGATTTATGAGGACCCTCACAGTAGTGAGCATTCTTATTTTTTATGTATATGGAAATTATACAGTGGTAACTTGTCAGGGTTAACTAACAGTTTTCACCCTTCTCCTATCAGAAATTGTCCACATCCTACAAAATTAAGAAAATACAAAAATCATATTCGACAAAGTAAGGAACTTATGGAACCTTAAATCACAAAGTGAGGTGAAAGGAAATTTAAATTAATTTACTCACAAAATGAAATGTAAGAAGAGAGCAAAGGAAGGTTCCCACAGGTGCAGAACTCAGAAAATAAATCCCCTCATCATGTGTTTTCATACAGCAGTTGTACACTGAGGGTGCAAATCCAATGCTCCCTGTTTACAAAGAAATCAGCACTTGGAAGTTTCTGCATTTGAGCTGATTTTGTGGAGAAGCCAAGAAGGGATGACAAAGATGTAAGAATAAAACACACAGCTCTTCCGTGTTTTCAGGAGGCAGTCTGCTGCGAAAGCTGTGGGAATCAGAGGGACTGAATTCTGCACAACCCCACAGATGTAATCCTGGTTGGCTGAGCCAAGGGAAGAGGAATGATATTGGCTCATGGGGAGAATTTAATTGTTTAACAGAATTAAGATATAACAAACCTCAAGTGAATGGAAACATTTACATTTGCTGTCAGTGTACAATATGGCTGCAGTATGGCTCACGGCCTTACCTATATGAAATTTCTGCAATATATAACGCAAAGCAGAAACCATGTCAGTCTACATAAAATAAGTATAAAGGAACCAAGAAGGAGGATAAAAGCAAAAATTATAAAGTATTATACAAAATGTAATGCGTAAGTACTTCAAAAAGGATCAAAATTACCATTTGACTTTTGTTAGTACATAAGTATAATAAAACACTTCATATAGATTACTTTCACTGTAGTGTATTGTTACATGTATAGCACATTTAAATATCCTTACCATTCTCTCTCCACCTCACCTTTATTTCTTCCATTTATTTATCATATAAGGCTGAATAAAGTTAATCATCACATATATAGATTGAAAACTAGAGTAATAAGCCAAAGAATTATAAAACATGTAAAACATGTACTAAGTCAAGGTACCATTTTAGATACATTGTCTGCATTGAATCACAATATCTTTTTTCTCCTTTTATCTATAATTTGCCTTTCATATATATATATGAAAATGTATATATATTTAATATTATATATAAATATATAAATATAATATATATAAATAAATATATATTTAATATTATGGTATCAAGGTCCATCCATTTTCCCAGAAGAATAGCTGAAGTAACGATATAGAAAAAAAAGATTAAATAAAATTGAAAGAATTGTTAATGAATCAAAACGTTTATACAGAGAATTGACTACTCAAGAGTGATGACATAAATAATAGTAACCAATAAAGACAAGCAAATAGGAAAACATAATGATACTTTGATTTTCCTGAACTTTAAGGTTAAAAATTTAGAAATAAATACTTAAAATATTAAATAATACCTAAAATAAGTAATATTTTATTAAAATAAAACAATATTAGAAATCAAAACAAATAATATAACCAAATAAAATTTGAAAAGAGAGGGAACCATTATAAAAGTACATCATTGCTTACTGTAGGGAGTTAATGAATTCTATGAAAGAGATAGAAGAATTGGTTTATTAGGAAAATAGTAATTAATAGACTTGGACATACTTCAAGCTAAATTATTGAAACTTCAGCTTTAAATTCCTGTTTTTCCAAGCTCTCGTATTCTTTGTTTTAATCTGTTCTTTATTATAAAGGTTGTCCTCATTTTCCCAGGTAATGTTGTTTCCTGAAAATTCCTTGGTTCACACAAAAACTAAATCTGCCCCTGAATTTAAAAATTTCAGGAAAAAAATACACTTAAAAATACAGAAAAGAAAAACAATTAACAACAGTCTCAATAAATTTGTACTGGATTACTTGAAAACCTATATGAATGCAAGAATTATATATGTATGAATAGCATTAGATGAAACAAATACATCTTGATTTTAAAAATAAAGATGGACCAATTTATGGATCAAAACAATATTCCCTCATGGATTACTGTTAATATTCATTTGTATAGTATATAAATGAGACTGGCCTAAAACTAGTGATAAGGAAAAATGATGGAGAAAAAATCAGATGGGTAAAAACTAAAACTATATGAAATCATCTTAATATCAGAAAAGGTCAAATTCAAAGGAAAAAGCACTAAACGACAAAAAACATATCATTGTAGAATAAATGTCTTAGTCTGTTTAGGTTGTTATAACAAAATACTTAAAAATAAGATGTTTATTAAAAACCAGAAATTTATGTGTTAGATTTTTTTAGAAGCTGAAGGTCCAAGACCAAGGCACAGATCGAGGCTGTGGTGAGGACTCTGTTCTCAGGGAGATGACACTGTGTCCTCTCGCAGAGGAAGGGCTAATGAGCTCCCTTGAGGCTCCTTTTTAAGGACACTAATCCCACTCATGAAGGCTTTGCCCTCACGATTTAATCACCTCCCAGAGGTCCTGGCTGCTAGTATTATTAGAATGTCAATGTAAGAATTTTAGGGGGAACACAAATGTCAGACCCTAGAGATAAAGGAAGATAAAAGCCACAATGAATATATAACAGATGAATTGCTATGCACAGTGGGTTACAGCATCACTATACATACAGTAAAAAAATCTAAAGAAAACACTTGAAGAAAGTGATATGAATACATCAGCAGTAGATTTTATTTACTTTTCTAACTGCAAATATATCAAAGAGCCATATGTGCATGGAAGACTGAAGTATTGTAATTAATGAGCTAGTGCTAGTTCATATTAAATTAACTTGTTTACTAAATATAAAGTATAAGACTAATTTTTAATACCCAAGGAACATTCTTTAAATATCCTTCATTAATAAGGAACGTTTCTTTGAGGAGTGCACGCACCACTTCCCATACCTTTTTGGCTAAAACGAGAGCAGTATACAATGCGATCACAGAATCATGGTGTGTATTCCAAATGTCATGAATGTGACATTTGAAGACCAAATTATAGTAAAAACACATTATTATTAATCTCTAAAAATAGTCCTCCACACTTCAACCAGATTTATGCTACCATTTTTTGCGCTTTGCTGAACCAGTTCAAGAAGCTATGTTCAATGAGTGTCTTTAGTTTCTCTTTCTTGGCTACCTACATATCCTTAAGTGATTCAAAAATGTCTATTCTGAACATTTTGACTCTGGATAACCAGAAATTGTGTGATGTGAGATCCAGTGAATAAAGTCAGTGCAATCGGATCATAAATTTTTTGTGTCTGCCTTTTTCAATGGATGGTGCTCAGGGAGAATTCAGGGCATGTTTTAATCCTACCTAGTGCAGATGTTCAAGGAAGACTTCCAAAATTGAAAATAGCAACAATGACGGGGTAAGTACACTTGAAGATAGGGGGGGTATTTTGAGGGGTTTGATGAGTGTGGCTTATATTACAATATATTTAAGTGAAACATTCACCTTGTATTTTAAACAACCCTTATGTGATTGTCTCTAAGGTAAGTGCTATTACCAGATCTCTTGAGTTCTGGGGAAATCAGTAATAAATGTTTATGGGTTCTCACAAAGTATGTAGCTAAACCTGGGAGTCCTTGACAAGACTAGAAAGATATAAGATGCTATCAGGTGAGAGAGAATTTTGGCTACAAGTTCACCAACAAATTAAACCAGGAAAAGGTCTGTAACCTTCTGCTATATCTCTGAATGGGGTGAAAATATTGTTTCCTTAACATGATAACATGTCTTCCTAATTAACTGCTCTTAGCTGAAGAGATCAGGAACCTTGCAAATCAAGACACTGATTTAAAGTACTAGATTATTAGCATTCTTTGATAGTAAAAGAGGCAACTTCAGTTCCTCCCTGGAGATTCCTGATCTAGCACAGATTTTTCAGGGATGAAAGCCAGAAACTACATTAATTGTTATCAAATGTCAAATAAGGATGACAACATACATGTATGGACACACACACACACACTGTGGTGAGGAAACAAAAACAACAGCAACAAAATTTTACATGTAGAATCTGAAATAACTAGAGAAGATAATATAGAATAAAAGTCTAAAATATGAATGCAATAAAATGGATTTTTTAAATGGCTGAATATCAAGAGACTAGTCATTTAAATATCTAGTTTAGCATGAAGAACTGTTACATCTAGCTAGCATTAAGCACTACACAGATAGCAAATATAAGATACTTACAATAATTGAGAAAATTTAAAAACCAGGAAATGGTGAAGGAATTCAACTAAAAGTCTCTGTAAATCAGATTTTGCATGACAAAACAAACTCTGCCCCTCTTCACTTATTATTTAAAATTTAAATCTTATTTTTTTTCTGCTAAGAAGGAATGCTCACTACTTGCTCAGGAAAAACACCCTTTGCAACTGCAACCTGAAGTCCAGCCTTTGCTTCCTCCTGCCACATGCAACTGAACATCATGTGAAGACCATTCTATCTTTGCAAAGGATGCTGCAGGGGACAGGGATTTAGCTCAGTGGCACTGCACCTGCTTTGGAAGCACAAGGGCCCAAGTTCATTCCCTGATACTGCAAGAAAAAAAAAAAGGTGATGCTGATAGTTGTGTATGCACTGGGCTATTTTCACGGTTTTTGTCTCTAGACACATTTTCAAGTTTATAAAGCAGTTTCATGAGTGTCTTACCTGTCCCACAATTACATCTGTTAGCAATATTCTATATAAACTTTAAAATTGGTAAAATGTTTTAATATAGGCTTTGGTATACTTAGATTATAAGGTAAAGGAAAATAACATTTTAGTTCTCTTTTAGTCCCCTTTCCTTTTATTTCTCTGAGTCAGCGACATATGCAGGCTCACACCCTTGAGCAGTTAGTCCAGCGCTGCCAGCCTTTCACTCAATGCGAAATTCCTGTTTAACAAAGAAGCTAGAGCCTGTGAAAATGTTGGCCTATGTCCACAGACTCACAAGTAGCAAAACAAAGTGCTCAAATGGAAAATCTCTCATTTAAAAATACAATTTACGCAAACCACAGCTTCTTCAGTCTGAGAAAGTCCTGCCTTCACACACTTAGTTAGGTGGCAATAATCAGCTACAGAATTATACTTCCAGAAAATGCACTCTAACTACCTCTTGAAACCTACGTGCTCATATTGGCTTTTCTTAAAATTCTTGTCTCTTAAAAGTCTGTACTATACAACTGTACTATACAATTTTCCTCAGTTTTCTGTTCTGAAAATCAAATGGCCAGATAGTCCGATCTCTTGTTTTCGGAAATAAACATTGAAGCTTTTAACTTACTTGGAGATTTATAATCTCCACGGAGCCAGCAAGAGCCAGCTGTGTGGTTGAGGGTGCAACAGTGTGGCCATGAGGCCTCCCAGCCGTGGCGGTCCCTGCAGTGCTCCCTCAGGGAGCACTTCGCTGTTCCCCGCCGCCTCTCCTTCCTGCTACTGTGCATGTGTTCGGAGTCCTCACGGATTTTGTAATTCTTCCAATCTCTTCCTTTCAGCTCAGACTCTAGAGGCATTTCTATCCCTGTCCAGAGGCAGTTTCTCTTCCTTCCAACAAAGAAGCCTACCTGATACAATACCTCAACTAAAAAGTGAAGTGTCAGCGATGAAGAATACGTATCTTTTCAGCCACTTGTCTCACATCACTGGGGTTTGAATAGGTTTCAGGATACTCCTTAAAGGTTCATATGTTAGAAGCTTTGCTTCCAGTGTGGTAATTCTGAGAGGTGAGAGGTAATCCCCTTAGAAGACATTGATATACTGATTTAATCTCATTACTTATATATATATATATATATTTAAATAAAATTATATATATATTTAAATAAAATTATATATATTTAAATAAAATTATATATATTTAAATAAAATTAAAATTATATATATTTAAATAAAATTATATATATATTTAAATAAAATTATATATATTTAAATAAAATTATATATATATATATATATATATATATATATATATATCACAGGGAGAGACTGGGCTGTTCTTATGAATTTAGTTTATGACATGGGGTTCCAAAGGACATCCTCAGGCCAAATGGAATTTAATGTTTACAGATTCAGCACAGGCCATAACTGAACAGGGTACATACGTAGTAAGCATATTATTTTTAGTGTAGTATATATACACTTCTTGCTGTTTGGCTCTTTGCTTCTTGCACAGGCTTCTTCTAGTGTGCTACCTGCCCTTACGTGATGGAGCCAATGCATCACCTTCTAGAGCAAGTAAAATATTATGTAGGATATGTAAGTTAAATAAACTTTCTTTCCTTATAAAGTATCCAGCATTGGGTATTTTATTATGGCATTGGAAAATAGATTAATTCACATTTCATGTAGGAAAGCTTATTAAATGTAACTTCCATTTCCTTTTATTCTCATATTTGACAAAATTCTCATTTCTATATTTCCATAATCAAAAAGTAAACTGCAGGGCTGGATATTTAGCTCAGTGCTTCTGGCACCTGCCTCGCAAGCTCAAGGTCCTGAGTTTGATCCTGGTAACCACACACAATGTGGTGACTCACGCCCACCAGCAATCAATACCACATACCACAGTGCCAGGCATGGTGGCTCATGCCTGTAATCCCAGCACTTCGGAGGCAGAGACAGGAGGATTGCTGAGTTCCAGGCTTGCCTGGGCTACATAGTGAGCTCAGAGCCAGCCTGAAATGCAAAGCGAGACCCTTTCTCAAAAAAAAAAAAAGTAAACTGCAAAATATAATATGTCTAATACGTGCTTAGCTTTCTCGTTATTAGTGTTGTGAAAGACAGAGTATAGAAATTAGTGCAGAAAACAGAAATAGAAGTTACTAGGCTTATTTTTTTTTCTAGTGTTCTGCGAGTGTGTTTCTCTAAGGCAAAACAAAAACATTTGGAGTGTTTCCACTCTGATCCCAAGTTCTTAAGAAATTGTGGTCTCTATAAGAGTTAACTCCCAAGAGTAAATATTAGGTATAGAAATAATGAAAGATAAAAGTGATGGAAAAATCTGTATCCAGTCAGTCAGGGTGAATAGACATTAATAGCTTTCAAATAAATCTGCATGAGGCATTCTTCCAAGAGATCAATATTAAGTATTTTTAACCTGAGTTTTGTTGGCATATTGAGTAGAAGAATCTGCAGTGGGGGATGTGTAGCAGCACCTTTGGACTCTTGTAAATTTTATTTGCACACAGACATACAGGCGCACGTGTGCACGCGCGCACACACACACACACAATTTGTGACAGGCAAACTGTTTTGGAATGTGACCAGATGACACCATGGTTAGAAATTGGGTATGGAAACAAAAATCACCCATGGTAAAAACCATTACTTTGTACGTATTAGTCATTTATTCTTCAGAACCAATCCATGAGATTGGAATGATCATTACTTTTTACTTGATATAAACCATCACTATCCCTAGAAATATGATAACAAAAAAAAAAGATTCCCATATGTTTAAGTAGTGAGACATAAACAGTTAATTAGTGGAGAAGGTGGGATTCAAACCCAGCAATCTGATTCCAGAATATTTGTTAATGTTAGTTCTATCCAAAATTATTGAGATCCAAGGTGAATTGAATTTAAGGAATTATTGATTTAAATTGAACATACAATTCAGAAAGAAAAATTAGATGTTGTACTTATGTCTTCTGAATTTTTATTTTCAGAGCTTTTTTCATGTTTTTATATTAAAAAATGATTCATAATACTTAAATACACTTGTAAATCATCATTCCTGGATTTTAGATACAATTAAATGCAATCTTGGTCCAAGTAAATGGATATGTGATTGTTTAAATTGAATTATTTGTTGGTACATTTTATATGCACTTCATGATCACACTCAATATTGAGAATTTTTACCAGTATATGACATGAGTTAATTCTCATTTTTACCCATTCCCCTTCCCACCCTACCACCTGCACCTCCTATATACATATGATTTTTTAAACATCATTTTTTTCTTTCCTTCATTATTCATCCCTACTCTTTTCATTTTGAATATTTTCTATTTTGCAATATCTGTCATACATTCTAGAATTCATTTACCTCTTCAGATTCTCATACCAGGGAAAAGGTATGGTATTTACACATCTGTGACCTATTTATTTCACTTATCAGTGTGTCCTCAAGGTAAGACATGTAATTTTTTTTAAAGTCAATGTTAGTGTCTTCGAGAGAGAAAGTGATAGCAAAAAGATAGAGTTAGTCCTTCCTTTAAACATGGATGTAAGCCATGTGCTGATGGAGTTTTATTACTTTTCAAGCTCACCTCACGTTTAACACAGTGCTTTGACTCTAGGCAGTTTGTGTGGAAGAAAACTCCGTTTGAGCTTAGATCTCTTTAAATTAGTGATCCTACAAAACTTATGTAAGAATTGGTTTAAATTTGTGGTACTTTGATTTGTTTTCTAGTTTCAAAGAACCTTGGTTTCCTCCCACTCCTGCCCACAAAGCATAGGTCTAGGTAAACAAACAGAATGAAATACAGGGAACATGGAAGATAGGGGGAGAACACAAAGAGAATTATGAATGCACTGTTATCGGGAAGCATTTTCCTGTTTAGAAAATTTTTAAATTTATAACTTTAATCTTAACTGAGATTAAAATCTATAGTTTCCAATTTAAACTGTAAAAGTCACCTACACCTTGTGTCAGCATAGCAATTAAATATACTGTGCCCAAAATTCTGTAACTAGTGAACCAATCCATAAGGTTTCCTTGCTAGGCTCACAAAAATTTTATACTTGGTATCTCAGTATATTGAAACAATTCACAGACTCACTGTGTAAGTCTGTGGCTTTCAAACTTAGATACTATAAAGAGCAGAGTAAAGATTGGACTGTTCTTATGAATTTAGTTTACAAGACATGGGACTCCAAGGGACATCCTCAGGCTAAGTGGAATGTAATGCCTACAGATTGAACACGGGTCATAATTGAGTCTCCCTTAGCCTTTCAAGGACTTTGTAAGTACAAAACTTTATTCCCTTACCATAGTATATAAAAGGTGATATTTTTGAGCAGTATGACTTTTCAGTTATGGATCTTTTGGAAAAATAATAATATCTATAGTGTTAATACTGCCAACACTGTCTCAGTGCATTGAAATAACTTGTTATATTGACTATACTGATATAAAAATACGTATTATTCTTGTTGAACCATGTGTAAACAACCTGGCTGAAGTGCTGGAATTATAAGGAAATCCCCTTAGGGATAGGAACATTGAATTCTGTTCAGAGCATTTGAAAATCTCACTTGCTTTAAGTGTTTTCCTCAAGGATTGAAGCCAGATTTTTAGAAGTTAATTATGTAGAATTTCTCATTGAGGACTCCTTGTTAAGTTGAAGATATTCATACCACATTATTCTTACTTTGATGGGTGGGAAAGGCATCATCAGACATTTATACAGTCATTTTGAAGTTTAAAAAATCCATACAAACAGGATTTTATTTTCAGTAAAATGATTGATGATGTCTAGGGTTTCAAGAGAGTGGCAATAATATTTTTTTTTCAAGTGGTGAGATACTATAACGATCTGAGATTAAATATTTTCCATCACATAATTACTATAACAAAGCTGGGATCATATTCTTAATGTTTATTCTTCACAGTAAATGTTCATTATGGGTTATGAGGCCTGGCAATTGTTCAGTGTAATGTATTCCAGATGTTTGAACACAGTGAGGAAACACTGATACAGGAGTTATGGTGAACAAAGTGACAAACTTGGAGCACATTTCCCTCAAAACTAAAAGAGTAATAAACACAATATTTAATCACTTATTTCAGGTATTATTCTTCCAGATATTTATCTATTTTTACTATTATTTTTATCTTTTCCATAACATAACAAGGAAATAAATGTTAATAATTTTGCCATAATAGAAAGTCTACCTGATATTGTGAAATAATCAAACTATATTGCCATGAAATTGAAGTGAATGCTACAATTAAGAAAATTTCATTTGTTGGTAGCTTCCAAATGGAGTAAAGTATTTGACACAGAACAGAAATTATATTTTTGTTTGTTTGCATGTGTGTGTCTTGTTTATTTGTTTTGTTTTGTTTTGTTTTTGTACTAGAGATTGAACTTGAGTCCTTGTGCTTTCAAGGTAGGTGCAGTACCACTTCAGCTAAATTCTCTGCCCACCTATAAATTATACAATAATAACACATAACAATGGGAACAATCTCATTAAAAAGGAATATGAAAAAATAGCACTTTAGAATTGTTCCTCTGCTATTTTATGATAGTGTGATAGTAAAATTTAGAAGCATCCAAAATTATTATTTTAAAATTACTTTAAGAAGGGCTGGGGATTTAGCTCAAGTGGTACCACACCTGCCTTGGAAGCACAAGGGCCTGAGTTCGATCCCTGGTACCACAAAAAGAAACAAAAACAAAAACAAAACCCATAAAATTACTTTAAGAGCACTATTATTTTGCAAGGTTATTTCATATAGGATCTTTATAAGATAAAAGTCAAAATATATTCCTTAATGATACTATTTAATGTAAATTCTGCTATGTTTCAATAAGTAGCATCACATACAAAATATTTAATATTGTTTTTCAACTTATATGTAATGTATACACTTTATAAGTTCTTATGTTGAATCCCATGTATTATAATGCATGTTTAAAATGTACATAAACTCAATAAAGGAAGTTTTAAAGTTTCATGTATAATTTCTATACAATAATGATAATAGTAGTGATAAATTTATAAGAAAAGAAAATAAGCAGAGCATGAAAAGTTAATTTTTATCTGTATGTAAAATCCTTTAATACTTGTGTTAATTTAATGCTTGTTTTTCCCATTTTGGTATAGAAATCAATTTGGTAATAGTAGATAAAATATAGGCATTTCTCTGAAAAAAAAGACTCATTTATTATGAAATCACAAAATCCAGAATAAATATTATCTTTCAATAATGACAGAAAGACTGTGGATTTTATTCCATGAAAAAATAAAGATTATTTTAAAAAACAGAAATGGTGATAAGTAACCCTAGTGTTTGAGCAAAAGATCATAAGAATTTTGATATAGTGACAAGTACTTTTCTAAGGAGGAGTATTTGGGGAAAGGAATGACAGATACAAGTTTACCATTTAAAATGTAAATATTTTCAATATAATGATGATCCGATTAAGAAAATTCCCAAAATTCAGCTACTGAAAGAGGGTAAATTTTTGTCCTGAGTTTGTTCTTATTTGGTGATATGACTAATTTTTCCCTGACTTCTACACTGCCACTGAACATATCGCTATAAAATGGATTTGTCTTTGAGTTCTGTTTTGGATTAATTTTTTTTTGCTTTATAATATATTTCACAAAGATAGCACCATGAAATGACTTCCACTTGTTAGTTCATGGCTCCTTAGTTAAGAATTTAGGACATGGCTTTCCTAGGTTCTCTGCCGAGGTCCTCAAAAAATGTGACCTGGCATGGTTTTCCCATGAAGTGTGGGATCTTCTATTTCATGCGCAGTTGGGAAGACACTGCTACACCAAGTATGTGCTGAGGTCAGAGTTTCCCTTCCTGGTTCCTATCCACAGACAACCTTCAAGTCCCAGAAGCCATCTGCACTCTTTGCTAAGTGGCTTCTTCTATCTTAGAAGCCAGAAACATAGTCAGACTTTCTCATTCAGTTTTTCTTCCAAACCACAATGGCCAAGACAATAGCCAGGAGAACTTCAGAGTAGCTCCAGCCCATACAGGGTATGCATCTATAATAAGTTTAAATGATTTGCAAGCCTAATTATACATACAAACTCTCTTGTCACACATCACAACATCATCAAAGAAAAATGCCTTGTCTTATTTACAGTTTTACCCACAAATACGGACCAGAGATTACGAAATTCTGCTTCAGATTGTCTTTGGACCTGATCTCTCCATTGCCTCTTATTTCTATGCTGCCTGAGAGTCCATTGTTCTCTCTCAACGCATATATGATTAAGCCATTTAAAAGTACTGTCACCAGCATTCCCCCCATGAACTTTTTAAAACAATGTATTGCTAATATATCGTCGTGATATATAATTGTTACATTCATCTTCGGCTGTTGGTTGCCACGTACAACCTGTGGGAATTAACAAAAGTATTTCTTCATTTTAGTTGCCTGTTCTTTCTACTCCACTGGATTGTGACCTTGTTGAGGGTGAAATTTTCTGATGTTTCCCCCCGTATCTCACTATTGTATTCTGGGTGTCATATGTACTACCCATAACCTAAAAATCTGTTGTGTCCTTAAAATTTTTACATTTTCCAGTTATATAAGCCATGTTGATAAAATACAAATAATGTGCCCATTCTGTATCTTGACAATTTTGGTTAGCATATAGATTAGAGAAAAATCAACTGTATGCTACTTTTAAAATTAATAGAAACTTAACTTTCATAGACATAATTCAATAATATGGCTCCATAAAAGTTTGTATTTAATTTTGCTTATATACAATTTGTATATAATTTTGTTTGAAAAATAATTTTATCTTATTTTTAATATATGGTAGATAATCTTACAGCATGGATAAAATTTAGGGAAAGCAAGTGAACAGACTACACATTGATATAATTAATGAGGCAAAGGAAAACACTTTGAACAAAGTTACAAAGTTAAACTGTTACCCTTTTTGCATTAATATATCGTACTTATCTTGGTTTTACTTTATATCCTAATTTTTATTTTCCATTTTAATGAATTAACAATTTTAATGAAGTTTCCAGCTTTAGGAAATTCCAATAAGAACCCCCTGTCTCTGCCTGTCACTCTCTCCGTCTCTGTCTCTCGCTCTCTCTCTTTTGAGACAGGGCCTCGCTTTGTAGTTCAGGCTGGCCCTGAGCTCACTATGTAGCCCAGGCAAGGCTCAGACTCACAGCAATCCTCCTGCCTCCACCTCCCAAGTGCTGGGGCTGCAGACCTGAGCCACCACGCCCAACATTGAGGTGTGTGGTACTGACTGCTGGTAGGCATGAGTCACCATGCCTGATAGGTTTTGTATGTGGTTGCTGGGGATTGAACCAGGCACCTTGTGCTTGCCAGGCAGGCGCTGGAAGCACTGAGCTAAATCTCTACCCTACAGATTTAACTTTTAAGAAAAAGAAATTGCTTCAGAAAGGAGGACTCCAACCCCAAATATAATGCACACACACACACACACACACATGCATGCTGGTGTGCACACAAACACACACAATCACTCTACCATATGATAAAAATATTTTAGAGAGAATTTTCTTGTTGATATTAAAGAATAAGAGCATGCTTACTTATAGAGAATCATTTTAAATTTAAGTAACTTGATATGTTGTTTCTGGAGATGAAAAATTTAAATATTAGCATATATAAATTAAATTATAAGAAATAACTCCTCTAGTGATAACATAATAGTTCACAAAGCTGCACTAACACAACCATATAAACCAATCTGAAAAAACATTTAATAGTTTACACCTGGACTTTCTTTGAATGTGTTATTCATTATCTTTCATAAAAATAAAAAATAACACTATATCTTCCAGTTAAAGCATACTATAAGCTTTGCTATATTGACAGTTAACATTAGCTGTCAAGACCTTGTGTTCTTAACAAAATTTGAAGAAAAAATAAACATTTACAGTTGACTTTTAAATATCTGAAAACATTGAAAACATCATGCTTCTCTGTACAGTATAGTGAGTAGTGAATCATTCAAAAAGTACCTTTGCATGCACATTCGTATTAGTTTAAAGTCCTAAGGATCATATTGTCATACCTGCACTGAAAATAACTTCTCAGGATTATCATTTTTATAATTTTCTATCTACGAATAGAATAACTTTAACCTTGAGTCTTACTCTTTTACAATAAGAATATTTCTCCTGGGAGATCATTGCATTAATTATCAGTTATTCATTGCCTTCAGTTCATTAATTTGTATTGAGGTAAGTGCACTGCAGTTTCTATACTATTCACTTAATATTTGACTTGATACATTTCATAAATGGGAAAGTTCTATTGACCTTCTCACCCAACAAAATGCGAAATGGCATTAGGTCTCAGCCAGGGCTGAGACAAAGCATAGAAAACACCTGTGGGTAGAGGAGGAGCCGCTGGTCTTTTGGCTCCACCTGAGATCAATTACACCGAACTGCAGGGTGAGAACTTGGCACACATCCCTTTAGGAATTTCCTGAAGTTTCCAGTGTCCAGCAGAATTCTAGAAACTGATCTGAACTGGCCATTCTCAATTTTGTTTGCATATTAATATTATCTAGGGGCATTTAAAAAGTATTTTTAAAAATTTCCAAACCACACTCCATGCTAATTAAATCAGATGGAGTGGGCCCAAGGATCAGCAATTTTAAAATGCTCCAGGTGGTTACAATGTTCAACCAAGCTCAGAAATTATAGTTTTATATTAAAAATGTAGAGTAAGTCAGTATTTTGTTTTGATTTAATGAGCCAAAGAAGTGGTGGGAAAGGTTAGAAAGGGTAAGATTCTACTGTATCTTTTAATGTTTTTGTAGATTCTTGTTTTGTTTTAATGTTTTGTAGATTAACTAAGTTAATAAAAACAAACTACACTGATTTTAAAAAATTAACAAAGGCTGTAATGTGAAATAGAAATGAAAATATTTAATGATGATATAGATGTTTCCATCTAGAATTCCATCAGAATTTAAAAGGTGCATATCAACCGCTGTTACATTGATCCTTTGTATTTTCCATAGAAGAAATACATCGCAGAAATGAAAAGTATAAACTAAAACAATGCTATTGAACATTTGTTTTCTTTCCCTAGAAACTGTACACTTTGCTAAAAATCTAAGTTATAGAAGTTTATGTTTTAACATTTGAGTAAGAGCCAGCCAACTAAATTGGCTCAGCATAGTTCTGGGGGTGAAGACCCCCAGCCCCTGAGGATTAGTGCCCAAATGGTACCAGGAGGAAATGAAGAAGGAAGGCTTGGCTCTGCTTCTGTTTGTTCGGGAGAGTAGTCCTTTCCTTCACCTTAGACACTGTTCCCTGGCTTCCGATGGAGACCCTTCAACTTCTGGACCGGACTCTTCTTCTGCAGGCCTCCTGATACAGGCTTGCAGAGGACTCTAGGTGAGCTCCAGGCCTGCCTCTGGATCCACTGGATCTCAAGCATGCAGATAGCGCTCTGTACTCTTCCACACCCGACCCTGTGGGGATCCACTATAAGCGAGTCTGGTAAATTCCTCTATAGGGCTTTGTGTGTTGTGCTTCTAATCTGTTTCTCTAATAAGCACTGACACAGGGCTGTTGGGCTGTATAACATCTACCATTTTCAAAAACTGTTCTGCCACCTTGGTTAAATTAAACTTAGTCTTCCATGTTTTTACCATACACATTAAATTGCAGAACAAGTTTTTAAAACTTATATTTCTTCCTTTTCTAAACAACCATTCCAAAGAATAGCTAGAGTCAAGTCAATTACTTAAAATTTGTTAAATAAAAAGTCAGTGTCATCATAAACTTTTTCCCTATAATCATTAAAATTGATTGTGTCCAAAAAAAAAAAGAAACCTTGAAGTACTGTATTCATAATCAACTGAGGTAATATAGAAAATGTATAACTTTAAATTATGGAATAAATTAAAAATTAAATAAAGTGTAATAATCCTTAGGGAGGAGAGTAAAATTATATATTGAAAGGCAGAACACAACAGTTTAACTGAATAGGTTATTTTGCTTTTAACCTCCTGTCTCTGCATATTATACCAAGATTACTATTGATCCATTAAAAGGGCATTATTATTATGTGCAGATACTTTCTTGCATTCCTATATTTCACACACCGATACATATATACTCACAGTTCTGTAAAGGATTTTTTTTTTTCTTTTTGAGACAGGGTCTCGCTTTGTAGTTCAGGCTGGCTCTGAGCTCACTATGTAGTCAAGGCAAGCCTTGAACTCAGCAATCCACCTGTCTCTGCCTCCCGAGTGCTCAGATTACAGGCGTGAGCCACCACGCCCGGCACTGTGGTATGTGGTATTGATGGCTGGTGGGCGTGAGTCTCCATGCCCAGCATTCTATGTGGTTACCAGGGATTGAACTCAGGACCTTGCGCTTGTGAGGCAGGCGCCGGAACCACTGAGCTAACCCTCCGGCCCTGTAAAGGATTTTAAAAAAATATTTTCTATATTGTCTTGCAATTATGGAGAAATTATATTTCTGCATGCCAATTATAATATTTTGGTTATTAAACACTACAAAGAGAATGAAAGTTCAAGTAATTGTAATCATGATCATTTTCTCTAATGGAGCTATTATTTGAATGAAGAATACATGCATAGGTTGTTTGAAAAGCAAGAGGCCATCAGAATTCTGAGACAACATTTAACTAGGATTCTACGTGTGTCCTTGGCTTCTTGTGATGACTTGCTCAATATATGCTGCTTGGTTCACGTCAACATTAATTTTCTCGAGATGAATCTCTGAACCAGTTGACTTTCTAAACCTTAACTCAGCATCTGAATGAGTGAAGTGAGAAGAGTTTTCTAAAAAGAATCATATTTTTACAATGAAAACTCTTGATCTGACCTCCAAACCTAGGGCTTGCACTGTTGTGAAGCCCTAAATGAATCAGTATCTTAGCTGTGAAGGATATTGATTATTAATGAATGAAAAAACCATGTTTGAGAAACAAAGATCAGAACAGTAAGCAAACTAATCAACAGATTCTAAATTTCACTTCTGGGATATCCCATCTTTAAAAAGAAAATTCTTTCTCTGAACATAGATGTTTGGAATTTGTACCTTTACTCAGTATAAAAACATAAGAATTACTTTATCAGGAGGATGAATTTTGTTTGAGATTATTCAATTGTAGGTATGAGTTTTATCATTAACAGGTCTCATAATGAACAAATCATGTGTTTTTCAAATTTTTTGCTGTTTGTATTTATAATTCATTATAAAGAGAAATATAAAGGGCAAAATAATAAAATGACTCAAGAGTGTATAGAAGCAGTTAAGCGAAACAAAGTTTGTAATATACCTAAAAAAGGCAAGTTACACGTGGTAAATGCAAACATAATTGCATATCTTGCAATTGTTTTCTTCTTCTATAGGTAGGAAGAAAGAAAACATGAGTTTTAAGAAGGGACTTACTTTAAAAATAAAGAATAAGATAGTGAAAACTATATTAAAATAATTATTTTCAACTTTTTCTATAATTACATTTTCTTTCCTTCTTTGGCCAACTTTCTCTATTTTTCTTATTTATCTGACTTAGTATTCTAACTATTCCTCTTAGATAATTTGACTCTGCATAAAAATACTTATAAGCATAGGTGTGAATTTTACATAAAAATGTTCTCACAATTGTTTATGGATAGCTTAGCCTCTTGGAAAGTATCTAATGGTAATGACAAACGTGAGATAAATCAAGGAAATTTAGAAGCATGGTATTAGTGCTTGAATTAAAAGCAACAAATAGATATGTCATCCCTGAAATTTCCCTTGTCCTGGAAATCTACCACTTTCTTATGTAAATAACATTTATAAGACAGAAAAATTGGGTCAGAGATTTAGCTCAGTGGTTCCAGTGCCTGTCTAGCAAGCACAAGGTCCCTGTTTTGGTCCCCGGTAACCACATACAACAATATTATGCATGGTGGTTCACGCCCACCGGCAATCAGTACCACAAACCACAAATACCAGGCTTGGTGGCTCATGCCTATAATCCCAGCACTTGGGAGGCAGAGGCAGGAGGATTGCTGAGTTTGAGGCTTGCCTGAGCTACATAGTGAGCTCAGGGCCAGCCTGAACTGCAAAAGGAAGACCTTGTCTCAAAAAAAAAAAAAAAAAAAAAAAAAAAAA
>PVIC010036919.1:0-18327 GCA_004025085.1 Thryonomys swinderianus
CGCGAACTCAGCAATCCTCCCGTCTCTGCCTCCCGAGTGCTGGGATTACAGGCGTGAGCCACCACGCCCAGCATTATATGTGGTAACCGGGGATCGAACTCAGGTCCTTACGCTTACGAGGCAGGCGCCGGAACCACTGAGCTAACCCTCCGGCCCGCAACAAGTTTTAATAAAATCAAATGTATTCAATTTAAGAGCCATCCTTTATTCAAAGATTATATCCTTCTTTATATTTAAGGAGAGACATTAAAATGTTCTTTTTTCCTAAAAAAGTGGTAACAGTTGATAGTTACTTTATCAATAATTGTTTGGCAAAACAAAAACTTCATGGGCCAGAGGGTTAGCTCACTGGTTCTGGTGCCTGCCTCGCAACCGCAAGGTCCTGAGTTCGATCCCCGGAAACCACATACAATGCTAGGCGTGGAGACTCACACCCACCAACAATCAATACCACATACCACAGTGCCAGGCATGGTGGCCCACGCCTGTCATCCCAGCACTCGGGAGGCAGAGACAGGAGGATTGCTGAGTTCTAGGCTTGCCTGGGCTACATAGTGAGCTCAGGGCCAGCCTGAACTACAAAGCGAGATCCTGTCTCAAAAAAAAAAAAAACTTCATAATTCTCAGATGAACTCTAACAATTCCGTGTTTTTCTTTTTTTAATACAAGTATGTAAAATCCAAAAATCAGAGAACCTCTGCTCTAATTCAACCCATCTGCTGCTGCCTAAATCCCTCAGCACAGGACCAACAAGTGGTCTGCCCATGGCTGAACCCTCTGCTGACCAGGGCCTCCTGCGAAGTGGGGTTGGGGACTGGAAAACATATAGCAGCATCGGAGGCAGGTACTGAAGGAAAAGCGAAAAAGGTAGACCTGGAAAAAGCAGACCAACTTGCAATACAGAGGCCAGTAAGAAAACAAGGGTCAAGAAAATGGTTCAAGGAAAGGAGGTCAAAAGGATGCACTCAGTCTTACCCCATAGTCTTTCAACTCAATAATTCTAAAAACCCTTTGCATAAATAACTATAAAAACTGGAATGTGTGGAGCATTACTAAGTCAGAGCCCATCAGTTTATACTTCCTTGTACACAGCGAAGTTTACTACCTGAAACTCCCTCACTGATGGACATCTCGTTTTAGATCAGTTTGACCTGAAGCAATCATTCCATGTTCTTATCATTCAGATTCCAAAATGCAACCAAATCCCACCCCTACATGTACTCAATGATGCAAAAAACAAGAAACAGAACCATACAGTCCAAGGATGAGCAGAGTGAGAATTGTAGGGGGTTGGAGAGAACTTGGTAAGAAGGAGTGGAGAAAAACAAGAAATCAAAAGCAAATTATGGAGATCAGCGAAGAAAGAGAATTCTGGGCTGCTACCCGCCACCCCCTCCAGATAATGGGCAAAGAGGCCAAAAGGAAGCAAACAAGGGGGACTGGGGGACACCTTAAATTTAACTGTTATCAATTAACTAATTAGTTTTTAAAAAAACACTGGAATCCGGGAGTGGGTGCACACCCTTCTGGTCTCCATTACACGGGAGGCTAACAGAAGGGATCCCTGGACTCTAAGAGTTTGAAGCCAGCTGGGGCAGCGTGATGGGACCCCATCTCTAAAACTGGGCACAAGCAAAAGCACCCTATACACTATCAGGGCAGTGACAGACTTTCAAATATTTGAAGGCTGAATAAGTTAATACACAGACCTTCACGCAAAGAAAATTCTGAGTCTGCTTCAAACCACATCATGCAACACACTATAAGTCCAAATATCTTTCTTTGCCTTAAAGCTCAAGCTAAAAATCCAACCTAATGAAAAGCTGACTGCTCCCGGTAACTTGACTGCCTCTGTTCCACCCAGCTCCAGCACCAGGGCCTAGGGAAGCCCCTTCCCAAGCCATCTCCTGCATTTCTCAAATCCACCACCCTCAACCAGGCAGGAAGGAAGGAAGTTCATGGGGGTGGAGGCAAACTGGGAAACAAGAAGCTATTTCTGGCCTACAGGAAGATAAATAACACTACAATAAGTTCTGGAATTAGGGTAAATTCAAGACAGGTCAAATGAAAACAAAATCCATTTGTATTTTTAAATAGATGGCTTAGAACAATTAAAATGTCAGGTACTTCAGTCACACGGGACTGAAAGGAGGTTCGGTAATTCTTTCATCAGTGCAGCACCCCAGGCTTTCCCTGCCACCTCAGGCAGTCATTGTCCAGCACCATGGAGCCTCAATACCAAAGAACTGTGCTAGACGGCAAAATCATGATTCACTGATCTCCCTAGATTCAACTTATCACTATTAGCAAGTACATACCTATTTCCTTTTCTACCTCACTGTAAATCATTTTGTGTCTTTACTCCCTCCTGGGCCTGCTTTCCCACACCCTTCTTTACAGCTGCATCCTAAGACCCCTTTTGCTTTGCTTGAGTTCACTTTGCTCAAGTAAAAAGAGACTGCAGAGAACTGACACACACGAGGGCAGGTTTGCTACACATGACATCCTCTATGTGGTATGTTACATGAGACACACTATGTACAGAGCTCCTAGGCTGCCATAAGTGCTTCTAAGCCTGGTCAGAACCCTGTACCTGTTCCTACTGCTGCTGCTAACAATGCTCCATCACACCTTCTTGGGATCCAGGAGCCCTCACCAAGCCATTGAGAGCACAACCTGAACACAGAGCCTCCAATCCGCAGCAATCAAGAAGCTGATCTCAGCCCAGGAAAGGTAACTCCAGAGTTTTATAATCTCCTCAGCCCCATGACCTGTTCCACACCAGGCTTACAGTTCTGTAATGCACTTCCAAAAATTGTAGTTCCGGAATCCCATTCGTTCTCTTAATTCAAGATTTTTTTTTTTATTGTTTAACTCAAACCCAATACCCCTATATTGGCTGGAATTCTGCCAGTAACCCTGGTGGTACAGTCAGCACGGCGGGAAGTTAGCCGAATCTAACTGAAAAATGGTAAGGCTCCATGAATAAAGGAACACCATGGCTCAAAAAGTCAGATTCAAAAGGCTCTCTTTTCTTCCTAAAGGTTAGCCTTAGGAAAGCAGGTCAAAACTGAAATTTTCAAGACTCCTGAGGATTTGCGCTCCACTTTTACCAAGGATTTAAAAAAAAAAAAAAAAAAAGCAAGGAATCTTGTACTGAACAATACAATACTATCTTCCACGTAATTTTCTAGTTATTATTTCTAGAAAGTAATTCTGTTGCCGGTGATCTTGAATGTACTTGAACACCAAAAGAAAAGAGACACCTGTGCCTGGCAGGTCGCTACACTACTAATTTACCCCGGGTACCAAGGAAACAGAAGATGCTCTGATTCCTGGATAAAAATGTTCTGCAGTGCCAGGTAAGAGGTCACATGCCCTGAACGGCCGCAGCTTTTACAGTGATACAAAAGCTCCTCGGATATTAATTTGGTTGGAAATCCGGGAAAGCAAGTAACGTTCAGATCAATGCATTTAGATACCGGCTGTCTGGTACTTCCCAGTTTCCTTATTTTCAGCCGGAGTCCGCGCATCCTATCTCTTGCCTACGGCCGGGGCGGGCAGGCAGGGTGGGCACCAGCAGCCCATGCCTTTTGGGGACGAACACACACCGGGGAGAGCGCCCGGCGCACAGCTCCATTCCCGAAGCCTCTGATCGCCCGGTACCGGGAAGCCCTCGCCCTGGAAATCCGGGGCGACTAAAGTCACAGCCGGGCAGCCCAAGTTCCGTCTGCAGTCGCCTCGGACTGCAGGCACCACGCCTCGTCACGCCCCGCGCCTCCCACCTCCGCCACCCCCGGCGTCCTCCTCGGCGGGCACCGGTCGGCGGGCGTCCCCGACCAGCCGGCGCCGCAGCCGCGGCTCCCTGCAGCGGCCGCAGCCCGCCCTCCCGCCGCCCGCTCACTCACGCGGGAGGCAGAGGCGGCGTCTCCATTGTGGCTCCTCGCGGGCTTCAGAACGCAGGCACTGCTTGCCGCCGCCAGCACCATTCCAGCCGCGGACGCCGGCACTGCCCGCCCGCCGCGCCGCGTGCCATCCGCCCCGGAGGGGGCGCCTCTCCTCACGCCGCGCCTCCACCTGCGGCGGCGGCGGCGGCCCCCGCGGCCATGGCCCGCTCGGCCGGGTGTTCTCCAAGTGCCGCGCGGCCGCTCGCGGGCGTGCGGGCGGCGGCAGGGGGCCGGGACGGCGGGACGGCGGGACGGCGGGACTGGAGAGCGGCGGGCTGCGAGCGGGGAGCGCGGCTCGGCACTTCCGGGTTCCCGGCCCGCGCCGACGCCGTGACGGGACGGCGGTGCGGCCTTGCGCGGCGGCCGAGCGCGGACGCCTCCCCCGGCGCCTCCCCTTCCTCCTCCCGCCGCGCCGCCGCTCAGGCGGCCTCTGGGGGCGACGGGCCGGCAGGCGGCGGCACGCCGGGTGGCCGCCACGCCGGGCCGGGGGAGGGGCGCAGGCTCGCCGGCCTCCTCGGCACCTTCCGGCCCTGCTCCGGTCCGAGCCTCAGGCGGGGACGCAGAGGGTGGCGGAGCCTCCCAGGTGATGGAGCCGAGGCGGGAGAAGGGGAATCGGCCTGGCTGGGTCCCCACTCGGAGCCGGGTCTGCGCCTTCTCGGACGAGGGGCCCACCCTGGGCGAGTTTTGGGACCTGGGGAGGCGACGAGGAGCTGTCCGGCTGGACGTGAGGAGCGAGACGGCGCCTGCCGGGGAGAAAATCAGTTAGGGTGAGGAGTGTGAGGAAGGCCTCTCCGCGGTGCCGGGAGAAGACAGAAGAACGAGTCCTGAGAGAAACACAGAATGCACCCGGGGACTCCTTGCTGACTCCTCAGCTGCCTCCTCCCTGGGAACCCTTCAACCTTTTCATCGGGAGCCCTGGAGAGAGCCCAGCATCTGTGGTCGGAGGAGCCCTCCAGAGGGTGCCGGCGCCTTCAAGCTTGGAGACCTTCTAGCGCCGCTGATGAGAGCAGGAGCCAGACAGCATTAGAAGCGGGGATGGGGGGAGCAGTCACAGGCCACAGAGGCCTTGCAGGATGTGATAAAAGATTTGGCCTATTTGAGACAGGGTCTCGCAGTAGTTCAAGCTGCAGGCTGGCCTCAAAACTGGTGGCTATCCTACCTCAGCCTCCTGGGGGCTGGGATTTCAGACTTGTACCTTAACACTGCACCTTGTTTGGTTGGTTGCTTTGAGACGGGCTCGCTATGAAATTCAGGCTGGCTTCAAACTCTTTAAGATTTGGCTTTTAATCAGATAAGAAGTTAGTAACTTGTGAGCAGCCTGATCTAAATACTGGGATTTGTTTCAGAATACTCCACCTACATAAAGAAGAGGGGGAGAAGGATGAGATGAAGATGATAGGAAACGCGTAAATCAAAGAAGATTGGCCAAATTTTGAGGTTAAATCATGAGTGGAAGGGGGTGGTCATCATTGATGCATCTGTTTTTAAAGGTCCATTAAGTTATTTTTCAAAAAGTGACTGTTACAGAGGTAGCATTCAGAAGAGGCGAGACAGCAAGCTGGAGAGCCACCTCACTGGGATGGAAATAAGTGTGATTGGGCTGGAGCCAGAAATGGAGAGAAGCTCTCAGGAATTGCTGATAGGTCAGGTGTGGGAATAGAGAAAGCCTGGTGATGACCCTGACAAATTGGGGAGTTCAGACTCTATTTGTTCATTTGTCTCTGCTGGGGCTCCGACCCCAGACCTCATGCATGCTAGGTGTGCACTACCACTGATCTACACCCCCAGCGCTGAGGGTTTCCATCTGAGCTCAGGGGAGAATGAAGCTGTCATTTATGGACACTGGGAGAGAACAAACTAGGGAGAGAAGAATGAACTCTGATTTAGCCATGATGGAGATAACCAGAGACAAGCAGATATGTGTCTGGGATGACATAAATTTGGAGGTTGTAGGCATGTGATACTGTGTAAATTCATATGAGACTGGTTGAGCTCAACTAGATAATGTAGCAAGAGAAAAGGAGATGACCAAAGATGACCCCTGGGGCCCTCTAAGACAATAAGATGAGGATTCAGCAAAGGAAATGGAAGAGGAACAGCATGCATATTGGAAGAGTTCCAGCAGAAGTATGGTGTCCCAGTGAACTATCCCAGGAAAAAAAAAAAACTTTAGCATGCCTATTTGAGCTGACTTGTATATTGTAGCAGCTTCTACATGAACCACTGTGCATAAGGTATAGAAATAGTGAATTAGTTCTTTATAATTAATGATGGTTTTCTTTGGGATCACAACAAAACTCCCTAACTTACAAATTTGTCATAAAAGTTAAATGAAATATTTTGCATTAACATGAAACTCCAAAAGGTATAATGGAAGTACCCAAAATAGTGTTGAATGTCCTGGTAGATGGTAAAACCTCAGTATAATGGGAATGTACATAGTCAACCCCTGGCCCTCACACCCTAACCCTCTACATTAGTTTTTTCTGTATCTCAAGGGCTCCATTTAAGCCACTGTGCTGATGACTATTCAACTTCACATTTGTAGACTTCACAAATGATCTTGGAAAGGGTACTTTTTCTACCTATACATGGCTTAACCTTGTTTCAAGTTAAGTGTCAGCCCCCCAAGCTGTAGTATCCTAGTGCGGTGGCATCTAATAACTTTGAAGACAATATACATTCCTATCTATTTCTCTGTCCCAACCCCAGTTCCTCCAACACAATGAAGAACCAAACCCACAACTTAGACTTAAAAGCTAGAAGAAGCTTAGATTTCATCAGTGTCTCCATCTAAAGTTGATAAAATTTGAAAATGTTAATCCACAGTAATCCTTGTTAAGTTCTGGAAAGACAGTGAGGGGACCTTTGGCTTTTGAATGTAAGCAGACCTGCATAAGATCAGAAGCACTTTTGGAGGGCAGCGTTTCCATTTTTATTTTTCAATGAGCCAAGTTAATCCATATTTAATCTTCTCTTTCCATTTGTAAGAAAAAGTGAGCAAAAATATTTGACAGGTTAAACCTAAGTCCAGTGGTACTGCAAAAACTGGTTTATCCTCAGATTGTCAATTTCCCCATTTTTGGAACAGCTTCTCAAGGCCACGCAGGAAGTCTTATTTCCATTTCCTTTAGTGAAAAACTGACTGACAATGGCCTGACTTCTCATTGCTGGAGTGTTTAGCTCTACCTAAACCTATGTTTTTTGTGTGTGGTGCTAGAGGTCAAACCCAGGGCCTCAATTATGCTAGGCAACTGCTCTTCAGGGAGCTACATCTCCAGCTCTTGGCCTTCTTTAGACAAATCCTTTATCTCTGGCAGAGAGGTAAAATCTTACAAAGTACATCATTTGTTATCCTATTCCAATAGCACAGTTCCTTAGACACATTGATAACCATAATCTAAAGCTAATGTATGTGACCAGCATTTATCATTTGTGAAGAAGATGAAACTGCACAGAGGAACAGGTCCAAGTCCATGACAGTAGCTGGTGGCAGAATTTTTTAGGCTGAGTTGAAATGGATATTGCAATAGAACTAATGACATAAAAGGCAAAAACATCAAATGGCAAAAGTCTGGGGGTTGAGAATTGCTCATTAAGACTTTACTGAAGAGTATAAAAGTGTTAGATCTTGTATTTGAAGTTCCAGTATAAAGCTGGCAAGAGTAAAAAGAATCATTCATTCGAAAATAAACAGGGTGTGAGGGAGGTGCATCTATATATTCCTAGCTACTAACGAGGCTGAGGCAAGAGGATCACCTGAGCTCAAGCATTGGAGATGAGCTTGGGAAACAGCAAGAAATGTCTCTAAAAACTCAAAGTAGAATCTAAAGAAAATGGAGACCTTCACAAAAGTCTTCTATCCTGCAGAGGTAGCTTAATCTACTTCTAGAGGTAGCTTAAAATCTACTTCTTAAGTAGATTTTTGCTTTTATACTTTTGATTTGGAATTGGCTTGACTGTGCGTATTATGATGCATTTCAAAATATTCTTTTGAAACTTTGCAATTTAACAAATAGATTTGTCAATTCAAGAAGGTGTTTATAACATTCTCTGTGGTACCAAATGGGGTGGTGTGAGCCTTCAGCTCCAAACCAATAGTCATTGTTTGAAGGAGTCCTTTGTTTCCTTGAGTTCCATTTACAAATATTTGCTTCCTTGTTTTTGTAGTCTGTCAGATACCAACATTACATCTGGCACAATATACCTGCTCATAACCTTATACCTGAGGTTCCCAGAAAAAGGAAAGCAAATTGTTTGCTTTGAAGTTTAATTGAAAAATCTGTTTGAGTTAGTACAGGAAGTTTCCAAAAATAGGATTCACACTAATATGCATCAGGTAAGCAGTTTCTGTGCTTTTTTAAGAAAAGGAAATGTACTTAATCTATTTTTACTGTATATGGTATCTATTTATGTAATGTATTGATGCAGTACCTCATTACAGAACTATGTAGGACTAACCATCTTTCTACACAGTCAACAGTACTGGGAAGGGACAGGTAAGTAAAAACTCTCGATAAATTATGAGAAGCATTATTTGTTTAATACTATTAATCTCAAATTTTACATACACACAAAACTTCTACCCACAATTTCTGTTTGTTCACCAGAGCAGACTGTTTTATAACAGAAACCCTGAGCAAAATGACTTTGTTTTGGCTTTCTCATTTTCTCCACTAATTTTTCCTATGAGCATCAACACATCTCTCACTTCTAGTCCTTACCATCTGTAGGTCTCTGGTGTCCTCTTTTCATCCCTACTAACACTTAGGAATAAATGATCTGCTATCAGCCTACAGAACGATTACTTGGACTATACTTTGATATAAATTTTACATATGGGGTACTGGCTTACTTATTCTCTTCGCCCCTAGAATGCATTCCAGTTCCTTCTATATTATTTTAATCACAAAATTGTTGATAAGTTGTGGTGCTGAAATATCATTTTTATTAATAGAAGTACATTACTACTGTGAAACACTATGGAAGGAATGTTCTACTTTGCTACCAGACAATGTCAAATAGCAAAGTTGAAATTTATTCTTTTTAAACTCTAGACCCTTTGAGCCCAAGCCTCCAGGAGTTTGTGTTACTTATTCACATTGTTCACATGATAAAGAGATAAGTCTTGAATTTCCACATAAATCCTAAAACTTGAGTTCAACTCAAGTCTTGAAATTATTTTTGTAAGTAAGGATTCTTTGCCAAGAAATCCCTTCTAGTTCTTAATCTGGTTCTAGGGAACTTCTGGATGTAAAGCAGCATGTTTAATGCAGGATATAAGTGGTTAGTCAATTCCTGAACCATCCATAATTCTTCCTTTTCCTTGTTAAGATCTTGGTAGTAATCCAACCCAAGAAATAGAATTGATTCCAGGATGCATATGTATGAGAGCTATTCTTCATTGAACTAAAAATGAGCCTAAGCTGCCATTTTGAAGTCTTTGTTAAAGCCAGCTAAAATTAAAATATGAGGAAAATATTTCTAGTCTTATTTTCTGAAGCAAACTGATTCAAGCCAATCTTAATTGAATTATGCTTAGGTACATCGAATTTTTTCTATGAAAGATAAGAAAATACTGACCACTTTACCTTAAATGCCAACTACCAATACCCACACATCACCTCGTTCCCAACACAACTATTTTAATTTACCAAATATGACAAACTATATGATTTACTTATTTATTTCATTTACAGTCTGTCCTTTCCTTTGAAATGTAAGCTTCATGAAGATACATGTTTTAATCTGTTTGGTCACTATCGCATCTCGGGTCTAGCAAGGTACCTGGCACATATTATGCACTCAACAAATACTGATTAATGAATGAACTGTGCCTTAGTCACTTCCTAATAGCTAAGTAAAATTACTTAACACCTACAATTTAAAAGGAGAAGTTGGTTTTAGCGTACAGTTTTGGAAGTGTCAGTCCATGGTTAGCAGGGCTAAAACACAGAAGCAGCATGGTGGAAGGGCTTTCCAGGAAGCAGAGAGAGAAAGAAGGAGTGGAGGAGAAAGATATAGTCTTCCAGGTCATGTTCAGTGACCCACCTCTTCTGACCAGTCCATACTTCCTACCTGCACAATCAGACACAACCCATTCATGGATTAATCCACTGATGAGCAGAATCCCACTGTGATCCAAGCACCTCCAAAAGCCCCACCTCCAAGCATGTGAAGCTCTTGGAGGACATCAACATCTAAACAACAACAAACTGGCATTAACTAAAATATTTACCTCCAGTAACATATTTTCCAACTTGAACTCAAACCATATTATTTAACTTATATTAACATTTTTCTTTTTCTTTTTATCATTTTATGAAACAAGTGCCCAGAAATAAAAGCTTAGAGGTATTTTCTTTTATTCCAGTAACTCATGCAACACTTGTTGAATACCTTTCTTGGGGAATACACTGGGATAGGTGAGTTCCCATAGGGTAACAGTTAGTGTTCTATAAAACTTATGGCAAGGACTCTGCCTTTAAGGTATTATTGTTAGCAGCAGAAACAAAGAATAAATGCAACTTATTAAATAAAACTAAGAAAATACAAGTCTTCAAAAATAAACACTGATTTAAGCACTTAAGAGAAATAATGTACATTGTGGGAAAAGACAGTGTGCTTAGTGGACAGCAAAAGAGGCTTTTGGATAAATGATTGCAAGAGTGAAATATTAAGAAATAAAGCTAGAATATCAATATTAAAGTCAGAGCCCTGAAATCTGTACTTCACACTGTATATTAATAAATTTTAGTCTTTACTGTATATGGAACAAACAGACAAATCTTGAGAATATGTGTGTATTTGTCCAGATAGTCAAAAAATAACCTGTACTGTAAAACTCTGAATTTGGTATGGATTTACAAAATTAATAATAGATTGGAGAAACTGGGAGCAGAATTAGTTGGGAAAGTATTACAAGATTTTCTGTGTGTGATAATAAAGTCCTTGGATAGTAGGGTAGAAATAAAAAGGCCACATGCCAAAGATGGACCCCGTGATTAATTTGATACACAAAGACAAGGAGGATAGGGCCGGAGGGTTAGCTCAGTGGTTCTGGCGCCTGCCTCGCAAGCGCAAGGTCCTGAGTTTGATCCCCGGTAACCACATATAATGCTGGGCGTGGAGACACACCCACCAACAATCAACACCGCATACCACAATGCCGGACGTGGTGGCTCACGCCTGTCATCCCAGCACTCGGGAGGCAGAGACAGGATTGCTGAGTTCGCGGCGGCTTGCCTGGGCACCATAGTGAGCTCAGGGCCAGCCTGAACTACAAAGCGAGACCCTGTCTCAAAAAGCAAAAAAAAAAAAAAAAAGACAAGGAGGATAAAGTAGGCAAATGGTGCAGAATGTGGAGCATGAAAACTTGATGATAAAGTTGGTAAAAATAGTCACATGGAACAGATGATGATGTCCTTTTGGACCTGGGGAGTTTTCAGTTTTAGCAAGACATTCCAGGAAAATTTTCCAGCAGGAAGATATAGATAAGCCAGAACGAAGACACCTGGTACAAAGGTGTAATCACCCTCCCAAAGTTATTGGCCCCTGAAGAAACTGGTAATGGAGCTTTCTGTGGTAAGCTAGTTTATTACTAGACAAAAACCTCCCTACATGTTCTCTATGTGTTGTCTTCTCTGCGAAGATTGGCATTCCAGTGCTGCTTTCATAATTGTTAATGTTCTTTAAATTAGACAAATCAAACTTGCTTGCATTCTTACAGTAAAACTTCAAAGCATAACATGAAAATCCTCACTGACTTCTCCAGTCTTATCATCAGAGATAACACATTAACATCTGTCCCATTTTACCTCAATCCTTTCAGACATTTTTCTAGGCAGTTGCTTAAGTCGTGGTATGTGAAGAAACATAGGGGTTTGTGTTTGTTTCAGGTAAGTGGAATCATCACACTGCATGGTACCATCAGCCATTAGCAGCTGCTGAGGATGTCTGCCAATTCGCTGTCACTGCAGGAACCCAGGCAAGGAGGGCTTTGCTGCTAGTTGTCAGTACATCTGATATTTCAACTGATGCAGATTTGAGAAGGGCCATGAATGTCAGAAGCTTGATTAATGCTTTAAGTAGGACACTAACCAGGGGCCTCTTCACACCACAGATGATTTCCTGCTCTCCTCTCACCACACACACGACCCTTTTGGGGGCCCTCATTTTACTGTAAAACCTTGGGAAAAAGATTCAAAGCCACCACTTCCCAGTAAAGATTGGTTTTCTTTTGTATTGGACTTTTCATTGCCAGAAATCCTTAGTCTTTCTAAATTCTCTTTTTTCATATCTTTCCTTCCAGTTGTCCTGTTTGTTTTCACAAATTTTCATTCTAGTCACTTTGTAAGAAGACCCTGAATAATGGTTTAGGAGACCTGAGTGATGGCGGATATCTATTCATTTCTGATTAAACCTTCTGAAAGCCATAGTAATTTACATGCCCACTTATACTAATGATTTACTTAAAGCATGTTTAAATATTGCAGCAATACATATTTTATTTAGCACAATCCATTTTTAAGTTCTAACTGTGGAAGGCTATATATATGTTCATAATTACACTCTTTAAATGTGTAGTATTTTTGGAACAGTGAAGTATACTTTGGGGGGGTGGAATGAAAATTATTTTTAAATGAACTAAGTTTTTTAAATGTATAGTGTCTAAGATAATTTTAAAATTCAGTTCTGTTTTATATTATGTCATGAATAAAAACATTTATATAATGGAGCCTCGCTAATATATCATGTGACTACCAGTTATTTTGGTCATTTTGGAAATTAAATCATCTTTGAGAGATTTCCTCTTGCCTTGAATTCCACACCAGATGACTTTTTTTTTTTTCTTTTTTTGAGACAGGGTCTCGCTTTGTAATTCAGGCTGGCCCTGAATTCACTATGTAGCCTAGGCAAGCCTCGAAATCAGCAATCCTCCTGCCTCTGCCTCCCAAGGGTTGGGATTACAGGCGTGAGTCACCACACCCAGCACTGTGGTATGTGGTATTGATTGCCGGTGAGTGTGAGTCTCCACGCCCAGCATTGTATGTGGTTACGGGGATTGAACTCAGGACCTTGCGCTTGCGAGTCAGGCGCCGGAACCTCTGAGCTAACCTCCGACCCCACACCAGACGATTTTTGTAAGTGGAGGCCAAGCAGGACAACTTAGTGAGATCCTGTCTCAGGAGAAAAAAAAAAAAAAAGGCTGAGGTTGTAGCTCGGTAGTAGAGTGTAAGCATGCATGAAACCCTGGGCTCAGTTCTCAGTGCCAAAAAGTCTCAGTGATTTCTACCTTATTAGATCAATTTCAAACCACCCACTCCCCAAAGTTTGAGGGGCACATGGGAGAATATTCATCCCTTTCCAACCTTCCCTATTACTTTAACATTAGTAAGGCAGATCTGCATTTCTGCCAGATCCACTATTTGGTTTTTCCTTCCCAGCTGAAGGAACTTGGTCCCTTTTCTTCTATATGAGTATAAATCCTTCGTGTCCCCCAAAGTCCAGATCAAATTATATCTCTTCCAGAAAGTGTTGCTGGGATAATCCAGCCCCTAAATTATCTTTTCACACATGAATCATATTCTCTTATAATTTTAGGTATATACCTAAAATTTCCTTGGGGTAGGCAAGCTGTTTCTGGCAGGTTGTTGTTTTTTGTTTTTTGTTTTTTTTTAAATCTTCCTCCACAGCAAACATAGTCCTAAGTACTGAATCTTGAAAAGGATTGTAAAACTGTGCAGTGAGTTACTGGAGAAAATTCTGGAATATTCCCTAAATGTTCCCTATATGCCACTGTGCCTAGCACCACTGACATTCTTTTAAAATGTTGACGCATTACTTCGACAAACTAAGTTGGGATTTGGGATCTTAGGAGGAAGGACATCAATTAACAAGTTGTACCAAATGTTTTAAAACATAGAGGTACTCTGTGACACAGTGAATCCATTTCTAGGAAATTATCCTCAAGAAGTAATCACAGATGCACATGAGTCAGCTACCAGAATATTTAATGTAGGGTGTTTATATAACAATACAATGGAAACCCAAATAGGACAATAGGTGACTGGCTAGATAGTATTATGTAATACTACTACAGAGTAGGCTACTACAGGACCATTAAGTTGATACAGTATAAAAAGATGTCCTATCAGTGAAAGAGAAAAGTTACAAAACACTGCACATAGTATGATCCTATGTATCTTGTGGTTGTGTGTGAGCAGCTCTCTAACTGCTAAACTGAACAAATATGACGTATTTTCTTTCTATAGAAAATGCAATTTTGTGTGCCACTTTTTCTTTATAGATATTTATTGTTGTTATCTTTTCTACTCTGTTATGGTTTGTATCTAGCTTCCTCCCACTCAAAGCCTCATTCACTTTGGGACTTTGGGGAGGTAGTCTGATCATGAGGTGGGGTGCTCCTGAGTGAATTCGTCCACTGATGTGTTTATAGCTAAATGTGACATCGGGAGGTAAAGGCTCATCAGAGGAGGTGGGTCAGTGGGGAAAGACTGGAAGAGTCCAGCTCCCTCTCTCCTCTCTTACTCTTTCTCTGTGCTTCCTACTATCATGGTACGAGCTGTTTCTCCTCTGCCACACCACCTTGCTTGGAGCCAGCCAAAACTATGGACTGAAACCCTACAGACTGTGAGTCAAAATAAACCTTTCGTCTTTTAAACTGTGGGTGTCAGGTATTATGTTTCAACAACGAGAAAGCAACTGAGACAGATGTTCGTACAAAGAGTGGGGTTGTTGCTGTTCCATGACCTGATCGTGAGGTCTTCGGAACTGGCTTACAGAAGGTGTCTGAAAGGTTCAGAGACACTGACTGAAGACACAGCCTAGGATGCTGTGAGCTTAACGTAAGGGAACTTGGATTAGAGCAGGGAAAACCATAACGCTGACAGTAATGCAGCATGAAAGGAGGCTCAGGAGGTTTCAGCTGGGAAAATGGACTCTATTGGCAGTTGGACTCCAGGCCACATGTGTTATACTCTGGCAGGAAACTTCTCTACATTTGGTACATATCCTGAGACTTTGCAGGACATCAAAATGAAGAACAATGAACTAATTTATCTGGCAGGGAAAATTTCAAGGCAGCCAACTATTCAGGCTGTGGGTTAGGTACCTTGAGGGGCTTTTAGCCAATTCTAAATTGAAAATCAAGAGCAAATGGCACAGCTGAATGTTTAAAATGTTTTGAGTTTGGCCCAACGGGAAAGGAAACTGGTAAATTTGGGGTTTACAAAGATGGAGCAAAAGACAATGTGGTTACTAAAAGACGTTTAAAAGGGAACACTTTGGATCTGGCCAATAAAATGGTATGAGAGGAATGCCACAGGAAGAGCCTGAACGATCCCTTGCTTTGAGAAGAGAGCCCCAGTGCACTGTGCTCCAGAATAGCAGCAAAGTAAGGTGTGAGAATTGATTCCCCCAAGATCCAGTTTACAGTGTTCAGCCATTCCGGCATTGGAAGCCTCTTCAAACCTGAGGAAGTTGTACAGGGCTCAGCTGCCACACCAGTTGCTGGCAGACCTTGGTGTCATCCTCGCCATGCTGGTTTTACATGCATGCAGAATCCAAGAGATGTGGAGCCGGGCTGGGGATTTAGCTCAGTGGTTCCAGCATCTACCTTGCAAATGCAAGGTTCCTAGTTTGATCCCCAGTAACCACAATGCCAGGCATGATGGCTTATGCTTTTAATCCCATCACTCAGGAGGCAGAGGCAGGAGGATTGCTATGAGTTCAAGGCTTGTCTGGGCTACATAGTGAGCTCAGGGCCAGCCTGAAATACAAAGCGAGACCGTGTCTCAAAAAACTAAAAAAAAGGGCCAGAGGGTTGGCTCAGTGGTTCTGGCGCCTGCCTTGCAAGCGCAAGGTCCTGAGTTTGATCTCCAGTAACCACATACAATGCTGGGCGTGGAGACTCATGCCCACCAGCAATCAATGCCACATACCACAGTGCCAGGCGTTGTGGCTCTTGCCTGTAATCCCAGCACTCGGGAGGCAGAGGCAGGATGATTGCTGAGTTCCAGGCTTGCCTGGGCTACATAGTGAGCTCAGGGCCGGCCTGAACTACAAAGCGAGACCCTGTCTCAAAAAAAAAAAAAAAAAAGTGGAGTTTAGAAGGCTTCCACCAAAGATTTCGGAAGGCTGGGGAGCCAGGCACTGTGCCCCTGAGAGGGCAGGTGTGAAGCTGTAAAAGTGAAGCTAAAGGTGCAGTTGAAACTCCAGAATACTGAAGAAGCCAAGAATGTGGAACATCTGAGGAAAGCAGCAGGAGTGAGCAAAGCTGGCCCAACAAAGAAATCATGAGGGCTAAAACCACGAGCTAAGCCACGGGAATGGAGCCTCCCAAACTCTTTGATATTTACATCTTGCCACAACTTGCCCAGAGTGCTAGAGATGGAACTACATGATTTCATGTTGCCCTGCCGGCTCCACTCTTGCTTTGGTCTCGTTCCTTGCTATCCTCCTATCTCTCCCTTTTGAAATGGGAATGTTTACACTGTGCCTCCCGTATGCTCGTGTTTAAATTTCCTTTCAATTTTATAGGCGATCATAGCTAAGAGTTTGCCTTAAATCCCAGAGAAGAATTAGGACTTGGACTTTTCAGCAATGCTGAAACTGTTGGGAATTTGAGAAGTCTTAAAGATGAACCAGATGCGTTTTTCATAAAGGGATACACATGAGTCTGTAGATGGTTAGGGACAGAATGCTAGAATTTCTATGTACAAACCTCATGTGCTCATACGTAGGGCTATCAGGGGTGTGATTCATCATTGGATTCATCCACTGATGAGTTTACAGCAAAACGTGACGTTGAGAAGTAAAGCTTGGTCAGACAAGACCAACCACTGGAGACTGGGCCTGGAAGAGTCTATCTCCTTTACTCCTCCTTCAGTCTTTCTCGGCTTTCTGTCTTCCATGCTAGGAGCAACCCTCCTCTGTGATCCCCCTTTGCCATGCTGCTCTGCTGACCTTGAAGCAAGCAGACTATGGACTAAGATCTCTATAAACTCTAAGCCAAATAGCCCTCTCCTCCTTTAACTCGTGGGTGGTCAGGTATCATGTCCCAGCAGTGAGAAGACAAACAGAGATGAAATATTGAATAATCCTGTAACTTTCAAGTAATAAGTGCTCAAAACCATTACAGTTTTAAAATGCTACAATTCAGTCTTAAATACCAGTTAAAACTCAAAGATATTTTTTAAAATTATTTTTTCTCCCTATGCCTATTTTTACTTATTTCAGCCTGAAATCTTATGGTGGGGAAAGTGGAGAAGAGGACAATTTACTTCAATCCTCTGTTGCCCTAGGATGACTGATCAGGATATTTGAATTGTAGAACCACCTCTACCCTGAGATCAGTAAATTACCCACCCCTACTTTTCATTACTTGTGTGAAAAGTGAATCTAATGAGCCAGGCCTGGGGGCACACCTCTAATCCCAGCACCAGACTGAGGCAGAAGGATCGCCACAAGTTGGAGACCACTCTGGCCTATATATTCAAGTCTAGCCTAACTAAGTAGCAAGATCCTGCAAAGAAAGCAAGAAAGAAAGAAAGAAGAAAGAAAGAAAGAAAGAAAGAAAGAAAGAAAGAAAGAAAGAAAGAAAGAAAGAAAGAAAGAAAGAAAGAAAGAAAGAATGAAAGAAAGAAAGAAACAAGCAAACAAACAAAGAAACAAAGAAAGAAGGAAAGAAGGAAGAAGGGAAGGAAGGAAGGAGGGAAGGGGAAAATGAATCTAAGGATACCCGGTCCACCTACATGTTAGACTTATTGTGAGTATTAAATTATATCATAGGAGAATTATTTTGCCATATTTTTTTAAAAAGGGTATATTATCAAATTCACCCTAACAGACAAAGAACCAATAAATAAATGCCTGTAGAAAACCAGAAGGGTAACCACAAGTGATCAAATTGGGCCAGTGGTAAAAAGGTAAAAGCTTCTGGCTTCTGACTTGAATTCTGGGAGGTGGGCAGGGCCACTCACAGTGGTTCTGCATGTGTCAGACCAGGGATGGACACGTGACCAGTGAGATACAGTGCCCCCTCAGGTCTGAGTGTCTTTGCCTTCTTGAGATAGAGACTGTGTTGCCAGATCTAGTATTTTTTTTTTTTTTTGAGACAGGGTCTTGTTTTGTAGTTCAGGCTGGCCCTGAGCTCATTATGTAGCCCAGGCAAGCCTCGAACTCAGCAATCCTCCTGTCTCTGCCTCCTGAGTGCTGGGATGACAGGCATGAGCCACCACGCCCGGCAGATCTAGTATTTTAAGGAACCAGTTTCTTTCTTTCTTTCTCTGAATTCTTTCTTTCTTTCTTTCTTTCTTTCTTTCTTTCTTTCTTTCTTTCTTTCTTTCTTTCTTTCTTT
>PVIC010036920.1:0-18331 GCA_004025085.1 Thryonomys swinderianus
GCTTACCACAAACTCTGAGAGTTCCATCTACTTGACTCTGACCTATATCTGCCATTAGTGATCTGCAGGGCCACAGAAAACATATCTTGGCTCCATTTCCCTCATCCATAAAATGAGGTTGTTGGCCTACTTTAGTACTTTTCAAACTTTTCTGTCACAAAACTTCTGGAGAAGCCTGTGGGGGTGGCCTGAATCAAATTAACATTTATCACATTTTAACTTAACATTTACTGTGAAGTTTAAATGGGAAATATTTTCTCTTGCAATGTGACCCTTTCTTGACATATTAATTGGGTTTTGCTTCTTCTGCTGTAGAGAGCCATACCAAGTTAGGGTGACGTACAAGCCTAAGTACTCGGGTCAGTAACCTCTCATCAATTCACTGATGAGCTCATATATAGGTACCATTATTGGGAGGTAATAGAAACAGGAGGTGTGGCCTGGTTGGAGGAGAGATCATGGGAGCACACCTTGGGGACTGTATCTGCTCCTAGCTCCTTCCTTGTGCTTTCTGTTCTCTAATTTCCAGCTACTTTCCAGTTGCCAAGAGAACAGCCTTCTTTTATACTCTTCCACCATGATGTTTCTGCCTGGTCACTGGTCTAAAAGCAATAGAGCTTGCTGACCATGGACTGAAACTTCCAAAACAATGAATCAAAATAATTGTTTTCTCCTTTAAATCGTGCATGTCAGGTATTTGTTTTAGCAATGGCAAGAGGTTACTGACCCAAGTACCTAGGCCCGGTTCCTGAGGACAACAGAAGAGTGTGTGGTGCACCACGATGACTTACTTTCACGTGAAGGATCCACCATCAGAGATTCTCGTATCTGAATTTAGCTCTGCTATTGCAAATTTGGTTGGTTGTGAAAGAGCCCAGATGTATAGATGCAAAAAATCTTCAGCAAACTATTAGAAACTAGAATGTAGCGCATATCAAAAGGTCATATGTCATGATCAAGTATGTTTCATCTGAGACATGTAAAGATGGTTCAACATACATTAAGTTAATAAATGTAATACAGTACATTAAAAAGTAAGGTTGAAAACCATCTAATCATTTCAGCAAATGCACAAAAGGCTTTTGACAGAATCCAACACCTCTTCATGAAAAAAACCCTGAAGAAAACAAATATAGGAAGACCATACTGAATGTGATAAAACTGTATATGGCAAACCAATAACCAGCATCATAATAAATGGAGAAAAACTAAGAAGATTCCCCCTAAAATCAGGAACAAGACAAGGATGTCCACTATCACCTCTTCTATTCAGCATAGTACTTGAAACATTAGCCAGAGCAATAAGGTAAGAAAGAGAAATAAAAGGAATGGATATAGGAAGAGAAGAACCCAAATTACGATTTGCCAATGACATGATACTCTACATTGAAGATCCAAGGAACTTCACCAGAAACCTCATAGAATTAATAACGAATTTCATCAATGTAGTAGGACACAAGATCAACATAAAAATCATTAGCATTTGTATACACCAACCATGATCAGGATGAGAAGTAAATTATGATAATAATAACATACATAGTAACTTCAAGACAAGACTCTCTCAAGAAAAGTGAAACACCTATGAATTAATCAGAACTTTGTAAAAGGAGATGAAGATGACATCGGAAAATGAAATGATTTCCCTTTCTCCTGGATAGGAAGAATAAATACTGTCAAAATGACTATACTCTCAAAACTCTTACCCAGATTCAATGCAGTTCCAATTAAAATACCAGCACTGTACTTTATGGATCATGAAAAAACAATCCTGAAATACATATGGAACCAGAAAAGACTCAGAAGAGCAAAATCACTTTTGGACAATAAGAGTAAAACTAAGACATAGTAGCTTATTTATTTTTTTAAAATTGAGTTTATTGGTACATTGTAAGCATACATTATGATCACATTCATCATGGAGAATTTGTACTTGTAAGTAGATCCACATGATTTCTATAGTCATATTCAGCTTTTAAGAAGTGTACTTTTTTTTTGTTTGTTTTGGAGACAGGGTCTCACTTTGTAGTTCAAGCTGGCTCTGAGCTCACTATGTAGCCCGGCAAGCCTCGAACTCAGCAATCCTCCTGCCTCTGCCTCCTGAGTGCTAGGATTACAGGCATGAACCACCACACTTGGTTTAAGAAGTGTATTTTTAAACAATCAAGAAATTCTATCCCAAGGAACCTCTCCATATCTCTATATTTTCCTCCTGTCTGACTCTAAACCCAACTCCATTTTCAGATAAACTGAAGCAGTTTACTAAGCCATCACAGTTTACTAAATATTATTATTTGTTGTCTTGAAGAGCCAAGTTAAAAATAAAAAAACCCTGAAACAATAAACTTTGAAACACAATGAAACATTCTTCATCAAAAACCAAACATTATTTAAATCTCTAGTCAGTAACCTTTCCTAAATACCAGAAGAAAAAATCAGAATTTAAAAAGTGCAATAAGTTAAAATTAGTAAGACTAGGTCTGAGGTGACATAGATGTCACTGGCCCATGGACAGTTCTTAGGCCATTCAAGCCCAGAAGATGGGCTCAGGGGAACATGACAGGAGGGAGACTTGGCATGCATGGGTTGAAGAGCTCTGGATAGACAAAAAAGGAGGAGCCATCACAATATCTGATAATAATAGTAGCAGTGAATATGAGTGTGGTGCACTTTGGTGGCCACTGTTCTAAACTTCTTCTACATGTTACATAGTTTTCCCCTCAGAGCGACACTGTAAGTGAACTTAGAGTATTGTAGATGTGGTTAACAAAATGGGACACAGAATGGTTAGGTTATTGTCCTTTTATTATAGACAGTTAAAATAGCTAAACAACATTGTAGGTGGTCAGATGGAGACAGGCCCTTGAGAGTTGGGACAGAGGTGAAGCATGTCATAACTGTGGCCACATCTGTTAGAAACTAGACCTTGAGATAAACAAGATGGCCAGGCCTGTATTCTTCCCCAGAAGACAGACACCAGGCCTAATGAAGTCTAGATAGACATCAGTCGCACAGGTGGGTGTCCAAGACCCATTGGACCATCACTTCCTAGAAGGTCTTTGTTCTTGCTATAGGTATTTGTTATGTGAATTGTTTCTAATGGGATCACTGTTACGAAAGCAACTATACTTGTAACCTTATTGGTTAATCATAGTTGTATGCTCTGTTGCACCCACATGGGTTTTGTTCTTTACACCTTCCCTGTGAAGTGGGGTCCCTGGCTCCCCATTGAGGCCCCTCCTGCCTCTCAGGAGCTGTCCTATTAATACATATTTTCCTACTCTTCAACACTATTGTTCCTAGAATTCATTCTTTGATTTTAGAGAACACAAACTTGGCTCATCAGACACCTAACGGGTTGGGAGATAAGGTGTTTTCATATTTCATTTTCTGCATCACTCCCCCAAGATCACCCAGCTAGTAAGTAACGGAGCTGCTGTGTGTGCAGACAGGCCTCAGAATCTGTGTTACAAGACACTCTGCTTCAGTACATCAGTAGAATGAAAGACGATTAGGAGGGACACATTAATCCTTTGGGGATACAATGAAAAATACATAATATACAGGGAAGGAAGGGAGCCACAGAGCAAATGGGATGTGGGTAAAACAAAACCAGAAATACTGGACTCAGATCAGTAGGTTAAAAAAAAAAAAAGCCTTTGCATTCTAAGTTTGGACGCTAGCTCATTTATATATTCTATTAGAATCCCACCTAAAGTGATAACAAACAATATTTCAGGTATACAGGTAGCCTGCGGATTTTTGTCTATACACGCAGTGATTTTTAACAGAGCTGCCTTCAACTCCTTAACTCTGTCATTTGTTAGTTGTCATCTGTTAAATAAATAGAAAATTGAGGCTACAATTCAACAGTCTGAACACATTTATCTCTTTCTGGCCTAATGACTCTCACAACGCGTACACACGTGGCACCCACAGAAACACAGACGCCTGAGGACACCAAGTGCTCCTCTGGCTGACACACAGCGAGCTTTAAGAGACTGGACAACACGCCCGGGCCGAAGTCACAGTGTCTGTGTGCATGTGAAATGCCTGGCAATTGAGCCAAAGGGGAGCCGGGGGGGCTGCTGGGAGTGAACGTGCCGCTGTTCTCGCGGCCAGGAGAAATGGGACGTTCTTTCATCCCGTCCTTTTCCTTCGTGTCACTGACCTTCAGAGAAATCAAAGAGCTACGGGTTTCATCTCTGGGATTAAACTTCTGAAGTTCTTTTCCTTCCTTGTCACCCCAGACCGACATCCGGCCCTTTCAGCCCTTTCATCACGAAGCATGAGGAAGGACCTTAATCAAGCAAAATACTCGTGTGTGGAGGCAAAGAGGTTTCTTTCTTCTCATGTCACCGTCGATGAGTCGATGAGCCTCAGGATGCGGAGAAGCGGTTTTCTGGGCTGTGTCTACAACAAGTGCCGAGTGCCGGAGGCGGGGGCACGTCTCTCCTCCCGGTCACAGAGCTCTTTAGAACTAGGTCTCCGGTCTCGCCTCACCCCGTTCTGCCAGCTTACAAACTGTTTTCTAATTTTGATTTTGTCTTACCCTATTGTGAGGATGACTTTGAACAGTACGCAGATGTAAACTTGAGGATGTCTCAGCTACAGTATTGGTCCTCCTTACTGTAACTGACGTGGTGGGGGAGAAACTGCCTGCCCTGGGTGAGTCTCCCCTTGGCCTGGCCTGATTGCTCTTCAGCTGGGCTTTTGTCCACCTCCCCCCCCTCCGTCATAGGGAGCTCGGGTAGCAGGGACCAACTCAGTCACAGTGCTACTAGATCAGAATCTTACAATTTCAGGCACTGTGCTCACAGCTTTATACATATTATTGAAGTCTCAATAAAATGAACATAACCTCTGTTTTACAGATAATAAGAAAATGTGAGCATAGTGCTAAATCAGTAAGCACTGAATGCATGTAGTTTAATGCTGTTATGCTTATAAAATTATTTTACATGTTTTGATGCTATTTTGTTTGACACACATAAGAAATTTACCTTCTAATGTGGAAGCAGGCACATCACTGTAATAGAAGGAAAATGTACTTGGAAGAGCTGTGATAAAAACATTCATACGCACTGTTTTCTGAATGTATTTGTCCATGTAAAGTTCATATGTCAAAACCCAAATCCCTGAAGTTATGCTTTGAGAAAGAGCTTTGGGAGGTAATCAGAGAATGAGGACAGAGGCCACATGAAAGGAAATACTGTGTGGATAAGCGAGGCTCTAGGGGGCTTCTTTTCTCCTTGCAACACGTGAAGACCTAACAAGAAAGTGCCTCTGTGGAACAGCAAACAGGCCCTCGCTAGGTACTGAGCCCACACTGACCTGGATTCCCCTGCCTTCACAACTGTGAGAAATAGTTTTACATTATTTATGAACCACCTACCTTAGGGTGTTTTGTTATAGCAGCTGGAACAGACTGAGACAGCACATTGTGTCATTTCATCATGGAAGAGGATCTGAGGACTCAGTGGTTCCAGCCGCCTGTGGGATGGAGGGGAGTGGAAGCTGCCACCCACCTGGGAAAGGAGTGGCGCTTTGGTTTTCATAGTAACTTGGGAGAAATAAGAGCATTTGGTGTGTGGAAGCAGAGGTGCTGTGTTACTGTAAGTGGTCTGGCAGTGCTAGCGTGATAAATTGTTTTACTCAAAATGTCAAGTGGTTTACATATCCTTAGTGATGTTTTTGTCCTTTATATGAATGACTGAGATAGATGCTTTCATTTATTTTTATGATACTCAAGGCCTTTCAATTGAGTTATAGTCCTGAACATTCGTTTATTAACAATGTCCTAGTAAGTCACTCAGTTGCTCTTCTTGAGACTGAATGCGTGATCTTCCTGCCTCAGCCTTCAAGAGTGCTGGGATTACGAGGTGTGCACACACACGATGCCTCATTGAGAGAAGTTTTAGCATCTGAGTATGACTGTGGATTTGCCTTTTCTTTTTTATTTGAGGCAATTCTTCCTTTCAGTGTTGTTACGTGTTATTAGATGCATACAAACAGAAGTATCATGTGGTTCTGTTGAGCCGAATCTGTCTGAGCTCCTTTTTTTAAAATTTATTTTTATTTTTATTTTTGAGACGGGGTCTCGCTTTGTAGTTCAGGCTGGCCCTGACCTCACTGTGTAGCCCAGGCAAGCCTCGAACTCTGCAATCCTCCTGCCTCTCCTCCCGAGTGCTGGGATCACAGGCGTGAGCCACCCCGCCCGGCTGTCTGTGCTCCTTTTGATCGCTAGTAATGCCTTTGTTGCAGTCTGTTTTGCTGAACAGTCTTGGGGCACTGACACGCAAGGGAGCCCCACGAGCATGTGCTTACAGTCAGGGGCTCCGTCGTCGGGGGGGGGCAGCATCCTCTCCTGAGGCCCCCGGTGTGCATGTGGCCCGTCCTTAGCCGAAACGCTGCTAAGTGGCATAGCACTGCGTCCATATAACCACAAAACCTGGTGCTCTGGGTTAGGGTTTGCAGGGTATGAGCTTCCTGGGGGTTGTGTGTTCAAGTTTTATAAAATGAACTTTTAATTTTAGAATAGTCTTACAGAAAAAATGCAGAGGACAGACTTCTCGTGAATTCCACAGCCAAATTCCCCTGTTTAACATCTTATAAAAGTGTGATGCCTTTTTTACACTTAATGAATAAATCTTAATATAGTATTAAAGTTCATAAGTCATTTATATTCCTTTACCTTTTTATCTATAATCATTTGTTTTCCTCAACCAGAATGCTGTTCATAATATATGTTATTACCATTTTCCCTTCGTCTTCTCTTGACTGTGACAGCTCTTCAGAGTCTTTTACTGATTTACTTGTTGTGTTTTGTTTTTGAAATCCTAGCAATTTTGAGACAACTTCTCAGGTATTTTGTAGAATGTCCTTCAAGTGGCCTGTGTGTGATTCCACTTCATGGTTTGAAGAAAGCACAGAGATAAAGGATCATTTTCATTGCACCCTCCCAATGATACACACTGCCAGCAGGTGTGATATTAACCTATCGATGCTGACCTTGATACCAAAGCTGAGGTTGTTTGTCAGGTTTCTCTTGTCCACCAAAAGCTCCCGTCCCTTCCGCACTGTACTCTTTGAAGGGATGTTACTCCACCCTTCTTGACTGGGAAGTTATAAATGGAGGCTAGACATCTTGTAGTGGATAGCTAGTGTCCCTTGTAAAAAAGTAACAGCAACAGCATTACGTCAGAAGCACACACACAGGAGACATCTGACGGAAGCTACAGAGATCACAGCACACATTACGTTTCACAGAAGAAAAAAGTACATAATGATGGCTGTAGCTAATGATAGTACAGAAGATATCTTCCTGGACAGAAGAATATCTATGCATATTATTTATAACTATTTATCTTTCCTCTCTTTTATTCATATCGGTATGTACTGGTGAATATTTTGAACTCGGGGTTGTAATCAACCTATTTCAAAAATTAATTTGAAAAATTTTGTTTTTCGCATCTAATTTAACACAAAGATTGAATGCATTTGATGAATAACAATGACGACAAAATTTCACGATTTTTAATTATACATACACTGTGACATGGTCAGATTTAGGTAACTAGCAAATCAATTACCTCACATAATACTCATGGTGCTACAAACACTGAACATGTACTTTCTTTACATTTTTTTTTACAGGAACATGATGTACTGTCATTAGCTACAGCCATCATTATGTACTTTTTTCTTCTGTAAAATGTAATTTGTGCTGTGATCTCTGTAGCTTCTGTCACTTATGTGTGTGCTTCTGATGTAATATTGTTGTTACTTTTTTGCAAAGGACATTAGTTATCCACTACAAGATGTCTAGCCTCCATTTATAAACTTTTTACTCATTTTAAGAAATAGCCAGTTCTCAAAATGCTTGGTATTATATACCAAGATCTGGGCACTGGTTGTGCATTTACCTACAAGGTAGTACTGTTGCCTGTAGGGACTGTCAGCAGAACATGGAAATACGTGTGTGTACATATGACCCTATGTAATACTGGTATCTATAAATATTTATAGTGACATCATATACATCTGTATTAAGCTAAACATGAATTTATACTGTCATCCAGTCTAATTTATTACTGTATCTATATCTATAGTGTATCTAATAGTATATCTATAGTATATCTATAGTGTATCTAACTATGTGTAAATTTCCAAACTTTAAGAAACCTAGTTCCTACTTTCCGTTACTCATTCCCTTAACTATTTAATTCTAGTATAATTATATGGAAATATCAGAACTGTTAATTCATACTCATATTTATTAATGAGAATATAGTGCCACCTAGTCATTATTTTGCCCTTAGTTGGATTGCTTCCAATCATTCCCAGTTACTTAGATGAGAACTCTGTACTGTAACATTCTACAGCTTTTGATCAATCCATAAAGGATGTTCAGTTGAAAATTTTCTATTCCTTATTACTCACCTCGCCTCAAGAGTTTTGCTATAGTAGCACAAATTCATCTAGAGCAGGACCCACCGTAGTGTGTGACCAAGGCAGGAGCCATGACTTTAAGAGGTGACGGGAAATGTGATGGTCCTTGAGTGCATCTCTGCCTGCAGCCAGGTGAGAAGACCTAAAGCATTCCCAAAAAAGTCATTTTCATAACAGTGCTGGGCGTGGTGGCTCACACCTGTCATCCCAGCACTCGGGAGGCAGAGGCAGGAGGATTGCTGAGTTCAAAGCTTGCCTGGGCTACATAGTGAGCTCAGAGACAGCCCGAACTACAAAGCGAGACCCTGTCTCAAAAAAAAAAAAAAAGAAAAAGAAAAAAGGAAAAAAGGTCATTTTCATAAATTTGGGCACAAATGCATTTGTCAGTTGAATCTTACTTGTCAATAGGTTTTAGCTTGACTTTAGTTTTTGATTTTTTTCCTACCAGTCTCTCAGTCTATTGTTTTGTTATTTTGTTGCTTTTGTGTTTTATTATTTGGACTTTAAATTATACTGCAGAACTATTGAAAGACATTAGGAAAACTCCACAAGTGATAAAAAATTTAGAGGGATATAAATTGGCTATGTCTCACACACACACACACAATTATATCCTGCTCTGGTGACAGTACTTCTGAAACTTTATAATATATACAGAGTTGTCTGCACAGAGCTCATTTATTGCAGCATGGGTTGCAATTATCAAAATAGTCTAATGTCAATGATTACATGATAAATTACATTAGTTATAGTGATGCCATACAATTGAGTAGAAATGCAGTAAATTTAAAAGAATAAAGTAATTCACTATGTGCAATTTTAAGATTATAGTGCAACAGTGCAATAATCAGAAACTAATGAGATAGATTTTAAGGTTAATTGGAAAAGATCCCCAAAGTATATGTTAAGTGAAAATGGAAGAAATTATTCTCTGGATGGAATCTACTTTCCATCATCCCGCAACTTTCTGTAACTTCAGTTAGAAGTTATAGCCTGTGGAGAACGGAGGGAAAGGCCTTCTCAATGCACGGCTGTACATGCAACAAAGCAGTCACGTGTCTTTCTACGAGCATGGCCGAGGCTGACATTGCACTTCCGGTATAGATAGTTGTGTCTGCTAACACAACAGAGATATGCAGGAAAGTGAAAATACACTGAGAAGCAAATATATTTAAAAGCCATGCAGTGGACTCTGAGTGAAGAGACTCAGATATGGCTTTCAGGTATTCTGAAAGGCATAGATTGTAAAAGCCACAGTGCTATATCCCGGAAATAGTATATTGAGTGTCAAAAGCAAATAAGATATACGATTTATGTTATACACTTTATACACACATATCACCTACATGTATGAATGCACTTTACATACATATCTTTCTCTCTCTGTCTCTATATATATCTGTAAATAGTTGCCTATGCATATATTACTTTTGAAGACATTACTGATTTTAAATAAGAGGATTTTCATCCTTACCTCCTTCTCTGTTTCCATGGGAGCGCTGCATATTTATCGAGGTCAACTCAGACAGTGCCTCACCTCTGTTGAGCTGCTGTGGTGTAGGGTGATACCATGGCCAAACACTTGCACATATGACTGGTAGGACAGGGGAGTATATGACATCCCGGCTACACCTTGGGTTATGGAAGGTAACACCAATGGACAAATGCTTGCACCTTTGTGCTCAGCAGCAGCTGGGTCAGAGAAATAACAGGGTAGCTGAGAAGGCTTTGGCTGGCTGGGGAATTCTCCATCTTCTGCAGTGGACCTCAACTTCATTACGTACCTCCTATTATACTTTGTTTTTTCCTTCTTTACCTCTTGCACATCCACTTCCTCTCTGGGATCACTTCCCAGTTAAACCACCTAGGAACCCTTGTTTCAGGAGCATTTTTAGGAAAAACTACTAAAAAAAAATAAGTGAAGCAGTATAGTTATTGGCTTGTACAACTGGTCTTGGAAGTTTTCAGATGGCCTCAGGGGTGACCTGATCTGTAAGCGGAGAGCTGCTGTAATTCTTGCTCTCTCGTTTGGTCTTTCATGTCTCTTCGCTGCTTTAAAAAGGTCTCATTTGCTTCTGCAATGGAAATGTCTCTGCAGAGTGGTGGGGAAGTAAGCTTCTTGTGGTCTTAGCCTCATATTTCAAAAGTTTCATTGCTTTTTCCTAAAAAATAAAGATCAAGAAGAATCTCTGCCAGCACAAGCAGGGCTCTGTGTTCCACCCTCACCATGGAGGCTGGAGAAAACAGACACAGGACTAGGCTAGTCCAGCCTGGGGCTCATTAGGTAATAAAGGCTATTTCCAGAATAAGAAGTTGACCGTGCCATGATGAAAATAAAATAATTAATGAGCACCATGTTTTTATATAAGCAGGTCTGTGAATTAACAAGCTTTAGATATCCTTAAATGTAGGACAGCCTCTGCTATGTGTTCCTGCCTTCACAACTTGGCAGACTTGTACATTATGGATCATAAATAGCTTAGAAAATAGCTCTTCTGCGGCCTGGTGTTTGTCTCAGTCTCAGTCCCAACCTGTCTGACCTGTCCGCGTTAGGGCGGACTCATAGGCCTCTTCCCAGTCTCTGCCTTTCTGATTGTCCATCTCCCAAGCCCCAAGTCTATGTTTGCCAGGGCTCTACGGCGCTGGCCCAAAAGCGAGTGGGAAAGGGCAGGCTTGCCAGAGCCGGGGGCTGTTCTGGGACCTGCAGGGGGGCTGGGCGACCCCCGTGGGGCAGTGCAGCGTCGCATTCCCAGGTCAGCGGGGGCAGGAGCTCGCCTCTCCTCCGCCGGTATTCGGTTCACCAACTGTACTCCGGAGAAACACAGTGTTTTCAAATCCAGCTGACAGAGATGAACTTTTCTGGATATTTCAAGGAAATCCATTTGGAAATCTTTGTATTTTTGGTATGAAAAGATCCTTTCAAGTGAATAAAAGCGCAGAACAATTCAGACAAATAAGCAAAAGTCACAACACAGCAGTTTACAGAGAAAGACAGCTGTGAATAATGATGTAAACATATTTAAACACACTAGCAATAAAAGTACTCCAAAACATGAATTAAATAATTAAATCATTAACATAGTTCACCATAAATTATATAGATAAATCATGAAGAAACAAGCATAATGAAAAAATTTTAAGGCAAGTTGAAACGTCTGAAGAGCAGGCAAAGGCATGTTAAGGACAGAATTATTTCATGTTATAAATAGGTTGATAATAGGTACAGACAACAGAAAGCATTTACTGGGTACTTACAGGGCTCTAGACTCTGCGTTCTGCAATATCCTATTCAATACGGCCCAAACTCAATGGGCTGCTTTGACACTTTTGCACACGAAGAAGGTAGGAAAACCAAAATGAAATATCTTACCACAGATCACTTACAAGCAGAGACAGGATTAGAGTGAAGCCATCTCCGTGAGCACAGGGAGTGGACAGTTCATGGGTGCTGAGGGGCCCTGTCGTTGACAGTCCGAAATTGGAAACGCCGAAAGGGGCCATGCCTCGGGAAGTGATTCAGATCACAGATACGTAAATACCACATCTTTTCTTTGGTATGAGAACCTGTAGATGTGAATGAGTTCTAGAATGTATGATAGATTTTGTAAAATAGGAAATATTCAAAAGGAATGTGGTGGGGGAGCATAATGAGGGGAAAGAATAAATACGATTTGGAAAGAAGAACAAATAGCATGTCTATAAAGGGTCGGGGTAGGGATATGGGTGAAAATGAGAATTAACGTCTGTCATATTCTGATACAAATTCCCCACTGTTGAGTGTGATTGTGAACTGTATATAAAATGTACCAGTAAAGAATTCAATTAAAAAATAAGACAATAAAAAAGAGTATGATCATGTAAACAGTGAACTACTTAAAAATGGGACATATTACACACCTGGACGGGAAAAATATTTACTATTTTGTAAACGTGAACAGTTTTCTTTCCTACAAATGTTGAAATCCTCACCCCAAGGGAGGGCAAGGAGGGAGGCTTTCGGCAGGTGGTTTGGTCACAGTGACGGAGCCGGCACGGAGAGCCCCGAGTCCTTTAACGAGGCCCGAGAGAACTCCTTCGCCCCTTTCGCTGTGTGAGGTCAGGGTCGGACAGCCGTGGGTCACCTTAGAAGGCAAGCCTTCGCCTGACAGCCACTGTGAGACCCTGTGAGTGGTGTTCTGTGCGCCAAGCTTGAATGGACTAACAGCACACGAGACATTTTGGGGGGAAAACGCCAAATGAGTATGTTTGCTCTAAGCTTTTCGCCATAAATACAGTGTATCTGCATGTATACACATAGATGCATGTGTGTACATGTGGACACACTTGATTCTATGTGCAGGTGCTTTGCATAAGTTCGGGAACTGAGTTTGGAGAGAAAAGAGAAACTTTACTGTTTCGATTGACGTCTTTCAGAACGTTGAGGATTTTTGCCCCTGGGAGGCCAATGAGCAGATTTTAGAGTTTAGAACAGTAATATTGGTTAAAGCAGTATACTAGAAGTAGACCCAGGAAGCTGCACTTCTACAGCAATGAGGAAACACTCGATGAGTGATCAGCAGCTATTTTCATACTTCATGGAATCCACAGAAAAGCGATGTGTACGTCACCTTGAACTGGAGCATCTTGAGTCCGGCTGGTCTTGAGTCCGGCCCCCTGGGACTCACCCAGCGGCCCGGCAGCTGGCGGAGACTCCCCCGTGCCCAGCTGCCACCCGTGTCCCGTGGGCAGAGCTGCCAGCTGGGGCGCGGAGGGGAAAGACAGGCCGGCTGCTCCGGGGCCTCGAGCACAGCGGGTGAAGCACCCACACACAGAGCCACGAAAGCGCGCTGCACTGGCGTGACTTTGTTGTGTCGCCTTTTAGAAAACGAGAGTGAGTTTTAGTACTGATCACTTTTAAGAGCATTTTAAAGGACAGATTCTGTGACTCAAAGACAAGGCACTGGTTACAGCCAAAAAATGCTATCCTCTGTTGATGGTGACATTTTAACTATCCAGATGCTTGGGTGTTGTCATTTATGGTGTACAAATTATCTGCAGTAGAGTTTTCCTCTAGTGAAGCTGGTAATAAAATAAGAGTGGGTGTGGTCCCAGCTGTGCCGGGCAGATTGCTAAATTGAGGCGTCACATGACTGCACGTGAGCAGACGGGCTTTACCTGCCACTAGCTTAACAAATACACTGCCATCGAAGGACAGTTACACATGGAAAAGAAAATGTGTAACTACATGTGCAGTGACTGGAGAGCTGGAAGCTGGAAAATTCTTCCTCCTATAATGTTCACAAATTATTTCTTTTCAAAAAACATCGGAACCTTTTCTAAAACAACCAATCAACAAACAAAATCAGGTGCATTTAAGCTACTGAAAGGCGTCCAGCCAAAGGAACAAGGAGAATCTGAAATTTAGCCAGTCACTGCTTTTCGGCCACGCGTACATGGTCCGTTAAAGCATCAGCCCAACAGACGTGGAACAGAGACGCAGAGCAGTTGGCCTGGGAGAGTGATTTGGCATCAGAGCTCTCTAGCAAATGCGGAAATTGTGATAAACTAAAAGTGACCACAGATGCTGTGCCACGCTTCCCTGAGAGTCTTAATGTGCTTCCCACTCCTGGGATTTAGCTTGGGCTCGTGATTTGTTTAACCAATGAAAAGTTGGGGGGGGGGCTTGCAGTGATAAACTTCAAGAGTCTTGGGACATCTGATCTCTCCGCATGAGAATGCAGGGGCTGTGTAAAGAACCCTGGCTAATCTCCTTGGAAAGAGTCCCCTGGAAGCCAGCACGAACCCGAAGACAGGAGAGTTAAGGACGTACTCAGCCTGACTCAGCGGTGCCACCATATCACGGTAATTATGTGCCAACATAGGTCAGAGTAACAGAATTGTTCAGATGAGTCCAGTCCCCAAATAACTAACCTGTCAAACTGGGAATAAATAAACGGTTATTGTTTTAGGATGTGAGATTTTTGGAGGTAGTCTGTTCCCTGGAAGAAAACTCTAAAACTGAAAAAAATAAATGTAATATAAGATTAATCTATATAGTAGATCATCTCTTGCCTACTTCATGATTCTGATATGCCAACAAGTTATTAAATCTAATATTACTTTTTTTCTATAGCATTTCAATAATACTATCTACTGTGAAGGAAATTTGTGGAATAAAATGATAAGGTAAATCTAAAGTTTACAATGCCTAACATAGGAAACACTAAAGGGTCCCATAATTTTAGACAAAAAACTAATTCTGAGTACATCATAGACATTAAACTCTAACACCAAATATTGTTTGTATGAAACTTCATTTGAGAAGTAACATGGAAAGAGTAACAATCGGCTTTATCAGATGTTGAATAATGGTATTACAGACTGGAAAATATTACCTTCTCATTTCAATAATTTAATGTAAAACATAAACACTAAGCACTGAAATATACACTTAAAGAAGATACAATGGTACTAACAATGCCACTCTGTATAGTACATGTTGAAGCTAACACTAAAAACCTTCACACCATGTAGTGTCTATCACAATGGCAGCTTTAATTCTTCCAATTGTTATCATTATAACTATTCATACTATTTGACCATTCGTTTTACAGAATAATAGATCTCAACATCGCTGCGTTTCTAAGACTTCAGATTTAGAAATTCAACCTCCTACTTCAATCGCTCTCATTCCTTCATCCCGCTGAGTCGCATATTGAATCTTCTGGCCCTCTTGGCTTCCTGTCCTGTAGACCTTTTCATACTTGTCCACGGCTTTCCCCTTGCTGAGCCTCGGTGTTCATTCTTTTCCCCTTTTTATGCTCATTGTCCCACAGTGGGATGGAGAAGGGTCGTGAACCGAGACCACAGGGGAGAAGGGCAAATCGTTGGCCTCGGGCCCGAGAATCTGAATACTAAGAATTGTCAAGGAGACTCCAAGCCACGGGGCTATATACTAGATGTTGAGATAGTAAAAGGAATTACATTACTGTTAAATTAGCTCTTACTTTAGCACTGTGATTAAGGAAGAGCAGGGAAGCATCCCTTTCACCATTCTGTGGCCGGAAAACTCTGAAGTAGTTACAGTATTTGATCCAGTGCATGCTAAAGCAATAACTGCAGCGTCATTTGGACTTAGCGGCATAATTTTTCTTCATTTCCATTTCCTTATTAGTGAACAGAAATATGGGAAGTATTCTCCAAAGATGGCTACTACCAATTCCTTTCTTTCCTGAACATTAATTCTGCTCATCCATCAGGAGGTGGAATCTGTCTTCTATTTCTTTTTACTTAGGATCTAGGCTGATCTTGCAGCTTTCTTTGAATAGGAGCAGCTGCTAGGAAATCTGTGGGGACCAGTGCAAAGTGGAAATGTAGGGCACCTTGTTCAAAAGCTATGAAGAGTTTCAGGATACCAACAATGAAGCATTAAAGCAGGCAAGCACAGAGCTTTTCTAAGCATGAGACCCTATGCAGTTTTCCAGGTCTTATGTCTGTTATGCTACATTTATCCGTGCCCAATGGAATGCAGTGTAAATTTTACTTTATTACTTCTAGGTAGCTTGCTCTATAGGTATAATAGTAACCCACGGGGTTATAAGCCATCTAGTAAATATACATAAAATAATCTAGTGAAATAATTTTTATATTTAAATTATTTCAACTAGCATTTCAATTAAATTGACTTAAGCCTGGTGATCAAAAATTTAAATGTAAGGGAAAAGTAAAAAACATCTTAGGAGAGATAATCCCTGCTGGAAGGAATGTGGCTCTCTGGAAAACAAACACAAGTAAAAGACTTATATGTGAACAAAGCTACTCTAGTTTTCTATTAGAATACCAATAATTAGATAAGGACAACTACTAGAATTCAATCCAATGTCATGGTCTGGATCGTTTAAATGTGCTAATTATGCAATTCTGCTAATCGTGGCATATCACAAATTATCTGATATGAAAGATTACTAGTATTAGAAATAAATGAAATTTAACAATGTCATAATGATTAATTATAGATGAGTCAAAATTATGTAAAAGGATTTATGGAACTAATTCGGGCTAGACTTTAAGTAGGCCGATCTAGAATTATGAACTGTCATGCTGGAAAATTTGAGTCAGTGATAAGAATGGAATCTTCATTTTAGAAGATTTATATGCAGATAGCTAAATAGGTCAGGAGCCAAGCAGAATATGCTGGTTCAACCATGTAAATTTGGTACCTTAAAAGGCTACCAGGTGAAAACTGCTGTGCTTGACACTGAGTAAACTGTGCGTGGAAAGAGAATGTCGATAGAGTACTTTTCCTGGAAATTTTTGTAGTTTAAATCAGAAAAAATATTGCTAACATGAATTTAATACATCTAGGTCATGAAAAATGTGGTGATCCAAGCAGGGAGGAAGGTTAAAAAATCTGGAAAGAAAATAATTACATAGGCCCCAGAAATTCACTGGAAAGTTGCCACTGACTTGTAACTGGGTTAGTTGACATGAGTTATATCTGGAACCTAAATGTCTGGAAAGAGGCAATATCGTCCTCAAAAGTATGTAGATGACAACTTCTAGCAATAAATATGGAAATTCCTTGCATTGTAATTAACAGAAAGGACAAAAGATATTCCTGATAGACATTGTCTACATTTTTTGAAATGAGGAAAATCAGACCTATAAATTAGCTTTGGAAGAATCAGTATGGTAAGAAATCCAGGCAGATTTACTTTTCTTTTTTCTATCCTTTACCCGAGAGTTGTTTACTGAACACTTACCAAGTTTCCAAGGTGTGGTAGGAACTGGAGAAATAAAAACAATAGGATCTAATTGTTATCTTGAAGAACTCTAGAGAGTAGGGAGACATGGAGGTACAGACTGCAGGAGAATTCCCACAAAGTATGAAATGTGTATTTGGGAGTTCAGAGAAAAATATCAGTGTTGCATGGATTTAGAGAAAATTCATCTTGCTTAATCTGGAATGCTATAACAAGATACCTTAGTCTGGAAATTTTACTTTAAAAATAAGTTTGTTTTTCATGGTTGTGGAGGGGAGAAGTCCAAGATTAAGGTCCTGGGTGATGTGAGGTCTGTCACCCGCTGTTCTCTGCTTTACAAGTGCTGCGTCTGGCGCACAGCAGAGGCTGGTCTTGTGTGAGACTCTCACTTTCCCTCCAGAGGGCGCCACTCGTGCACTCATGACCTCATCATCTCCCACAGGGCTTTACCCACCTGTGCCCTGGAGACGAGGTTTCAGAATGGAAGTAAATATTCAGACTATAACAAGGCAGCAATTGCGCTCATTTAGAAATATAAATCAGGTTTGCCAGAAGGGAAGAGACATTTAGCCATGAGAACATGACAGAGTTATGACAAAGGATGATGAAAACAGTTTTATATCATCTTTTCTGAAAGTTAAAGTCCCAACAACAACAAAAAAATGTAATGTCTCACTTAACTTAGTTAAAGTGAGACATTAGTTAAAGAATCTGAAATTCTTTTTCTTTTCAAATATTTTCCTGATTCTCTTTCCAGGAAAATTTTTACTTTATTTCCTATGACTGTTTTGCTATAAAAAGATACACTTGAAGCTCTTTTAAGTAATATAAGTTATCTAATATTTGGGTCCCCTAAACTGTTGTTGCCCCTTGTTTTTTATGTTTAGAGTAAGTGAAAAATTGCACAATAACCAAATGTTTGATATACTCTCCATAATGATTTGGCGTTACCTTGGGAGGATCTAGAAAAATACCAAACTAAATTATAGCAGTCCTTAGGAGGAGAAGTGCATGCTTGATAATAATGAGACATTTAATTGAGAAAAGTTTTTACCTTTAATCCAGAAATAGAGTCTTTTGTCTGGTTTTTTTTTTTTTTTTTTTTTTTTTTTTTTTTTTTTTTTTTTTTTTTTTTTTTT